>JBCNYG010000008.1:25407563-25427606 GCA_039654305.1 Porochilus rendahli | reverse complement strand
GGAAACCGGAGTACCCAGAGGAAACCCACGCAAGCACAGGGAGAACATGCAAACTCCACACAGAAACGCCCGAGCTGCGAATCGAATCCAGGACCTTCTTGCTGTGAGGCGGACGTGCTAACCACTACTATTATATAATATTATTTGAAAGGATGTTTGTCAGCAACAAACACATGATGTGAGCGTGAAAAATGGTAATTGGTAGGACGCACTCTGGAATTCGTGTCCGTTAAGTGTTATGTGATATTGTAATGTTGACACAGAGTGCTATGATATTGAATGCTATCAAAAAAAAAATGAAGCTCATGCACATAAGTGCAGCTATTGGGACAATAACAAAGATACAGTATATTCATGAAGGTGGCTACAAGAGAAATGCTCACTCACTCACTCACTCACTCACTCACTCATTTGCCTATCTCAGTCAACACTGGGGTGAAGGCGGGGTTCACCCTGACCAGTTCACTGACTATTGCATGGCCAACGCACTCACAAACAATCAACACACACACTCTCACTTACACCAAGGGGCACTTCAGAACAGTCATTTAGCGTAATGTGTATGTTTTTGGACTGTAGAAGGAAACCAGGACACCTGGAGGAAAGCCACGCAAGCATAGGAAGAATATATAAGTATATATGAGAATATATAAGTCTACTCTCAAACCCAGGACGTTCTAATTATTTCCAACCACTACGCCTTTGTGGCACCCACAACAGAAAAGCTAAACGCTTTCTAACTTAACCCCTTGAATTCCAGACAATTCACTGACTCAGAGTCATTATGTAGGGGTGGGGGGTGTACGATGGCGTAGTGTATATCATGTCCGCCCTCACAGCAAGAAGGTCCTGGGTTCGGATCCAAGGCTCAGGCATATCTGTGTGGAGTTTGGACATTCTCCCTGTGCTTGCGTAGGTTTCCTCCATGCACTCTGGTTTCCTCCCACAGTCCGAAGACATGCACATTAGGCTAACTGCCTTTTCCAAATTGCCCCAGCCTGCATGTGCATGTGTGTGTTGCGATGGTCTGGCGAGTTTTTCAGGGTGTACCCCACCTTCGTCCAGCCTCGATGCAACCCTAGTAGGTTTTGGCAAATGAGTGAGTGAATGTAACCACATGAGCAAATATAGGTAAAACATGCAAACTCCACACAAAAACGACCGACCCCGGGACTCAAACCCAGGACCTCGTTGCGCCACCATGCCGCCATCTTGAGGTTACAATTGATTAATAATGATAATCTTAACATGGGCTGACAACTATTCCTCTTTTATAAAAGATTTACAAAATACTTTAGCACACCAGGCAAAAATTGTAAGCTAGCCAGCTAACTGCTTATTAGCCAAGGTACCAGTGTGCACAAATAGCTGCTATAACCTAGCATTGATGCTAAATAGATGTCCCTACGTTTACGAAACTACTTCTGCACCCACCTAGTGCTTTGTGCTTGTTTTTTTGCCAACAATAGCTCGCAGGCATACTTCACTATCTTGTTTTTAGCTCAACTCATTATTGGCGCTAAGTATTGTTTAGCATGCTTATCCCTGACATACCAGGCTTTTTCTTGTTTGCTATTCTGTGTATGACCCTGTATTGGCCCGTTATTTATCTCTGACATTGCTCCCTCATGTATGAACTTTGCCTGCCTTATCATATGGTGTTCGGTTTGCCTGATCTCTTGACCTCTGCCTGTTTCTGGTATGTGAGTCCGGACTGTGTTTTCGATCAGACTTCCTGGCCTCGATATGACAGGAACGGGCCATTGGGTCAGCCCAGTGTTAGTCTAGAAACCAACCGACAGGCTGCTCGATCTGCTTTATGAGTCGATCGAATAAACAAATCAACAAACAAATAAATAAATAATTTGTTGACCATAAAGACACCCTGGTCCACCGGGAAAGTACTCGGTATAACAGATGGCTAGTTTTGCTACAGTTGCCAAGCCTGAATTTCATCTACAAGGGAAACGGTGTATTTGAATAGATTACAGATGGCTATGGTAGCATATTACATATAAGGATATTTGAAGAAACGGTTATTTATGCACTATATTCAGTGCTATTCTCTGAAGGGCATTGAATATAATGAATCATTGCACAATACTTCTCCTTTAATATGTATAACATTAAATAGGGGTGAGATCAATCATTACCAAGGGTTATTTTATTGTGTGAGATCAGAGTATAGATCAGATTTAACATTGCTTGATATTTACTCAAGTGTAAATCATTCTTCGAGAGAGAGAGAGAGAGAGAGAGAGAGAGAGAGAGAGAGAGAGGTGGGTAGAGAGATAGAGGATATTCGATTGACCAATCAAGTTTAATTTATAATGTGTTGAGATAATGTTTAAACACAATTCGAGCCCAGCCCCCTGAATCGCCATCTGATATGTGTCTCTAGCAGCACCATAATTGTTCTGTCACACCCTGGGTAAACTGCAGCATGACTACAATAGTATTAAACACGAAAATCAAAGACATGGTGGTGCAAACAGGGGCCTGCCCAAGATATTAACTCTTTGTGTGGCTCATAAACACAGAGAAAGGTTACGGCAGGTCAAAGCAGATCAGATCGATCTAATTTAGTGTTAGGTTCACAGGGAGGCTGGTGCTGGTACCCCCTGAACAGCTCCCCGGACCATCGCAGGGCAATACACACATCCATTCACACTCACACACACACCTAGGGTCAATTTGAGATAGCTAGTTAGCATACTGATGACATTCACTTTCACTTATCATTTAGTTGAATGCTAAAACTGCACTGATCTTAATAATTATAAAAAATAATAATAATAGCAATAATAAAAATAAAAAACCCATATTCTTATACTGTCTGTGTGTAGACAGTGTTCATGTTCTCTCTGTGTCTCTCTCTGTGTCTCTCTGTGTGTGTGTGTGTGTGTGTGCGTGTGTGTGTGTGTGGGTTTCTCTGGGTTCTCAGATTTCCAAAAAATCATGCTGGTAGTTAGCTAGGATAAATTGTCACTAGGTGTGAATGGGTGTGGGTGTGCACGGTGCTGAGTGATAAACTGGTATCTGAGAGAGAGAGAGTCAGAGAGAGAGAGAAAGAGAGAGACGGAGAGAGAGAAAGAGAGAGAGAGAGCGAGAGAGAGAGGGAGAGAGAGGGAGAGAGAGGGAAGCATTAACAATCTGCTTTAATTTGTATATAAAGTTAGTTCCTGATGGTGAAATTAGTTGTAATAATGTGAAAATGTAAGTACGATGGAAGTTTAATATAAATAAAGCGGCTGATCCTATCACGCTTATATGCTATGACTACGTAAGTGGAACACAACAGCTCTTTTAATCTTATCTGCCATTGCCCCAAGAGCAAATCAAAGGGTTCCTGCCCAAAATTAAGTACTCTAAAGTAAAGAGAGGGAGAACAGAGAGGGAGAATTCGGGGTCATTGTTTCGTTGTGTTTCAGGCGGACCCTGTGGTCACTTTCCCAAGTGGGTTTGGTTTCCCATAAAGGGGGAGGGGATCGAGTTCGCAAAACACAATCCTTCTTCTTGAAGCAACCGGAGAGTGTCACAATAACATCTCCGCACCTCCCTATCGACCCCCCTTTTTTTAATGCCTAGCTGACAAATTACTTCTTGTACAGCAACACCTCAATCTAGCTTGGTTTCAGTGTGCTGCAACCTCCAAGTCAGCATCTTGCCCTTGACTTTAGTTGATTAGTAGCCAGCCATGCGGCTGCTTCATGTGTTTGCATTTATTCAGTGTAACGTTAGAGTTAAAGCTCTGCCGGAGGAGGCAACAATAATACCTGTACAGCAAGATCATGTTTCCGGTAATTGAACAGAAGAAAGAGTGAGGAATTTATAATTAGAACTGTCCGCTGTTTTGATTCAAGCATTATCCACTCGGGATATTGTGTATTATCCCCTAGATAGTGAACTACACTGCCACTTTTGTCTAAAAGGGCTCCTAATAAAAAGAAGTAAAAAAATAATTTTTTGGTGAAAATGTTTTAAGCAATGCCACTGTAGGCAACGAGAACCAAAAAAAGATTTCTTTTGGATTGAACTTGTGTAAACATGAGTACCCAAGGAAACCTGGATATTTCCCTACCAAAGCAGCACCACCTGGGCTTTTAGAAATACAGCAGACATCCAAAATAAACTTTGTTTTGATCTACACGGGATAAGACGGAGAAGACATAAGTGTCAAAAAGTACACCCATGGAAACAAGTTATTATAGTGAATATTTCAAGATCAAGATCATACACTCAAACAAAAAAAGTAAGTTCACCCTTACATTTACTCTCTCTCTCTCACTCACTCATTTGCTGAACCGCTTAACCTTACTAGGGCCATGGGAGGCTGGTGCCTATCTCAGCCGGCACTATGCGAAGGCGGGGCACATGCTGAACAGCTCGCCAGACCATTCCAGGCCAACTTGGACTGTAGGAGGAAACTGGGGTAATGGGAGGAATGCAAACTCCACAAAGAAACACCCTAACTCGGGAATCGAACCCTCTTGCTGTGGAGTGGACGTGCTAACCTTTATGCCACCATGCCGCCACCTTTTACATTTAAGTCCATAAACTTTGAATAAGGTGTTCCAGGTTAGGTGTCATTGATTAAATTTAAAATGAACCAGAGGTGGAACCTTTCGCCAGGATAATGAGCCTAGGCACACTAACAAATCCACCAAGACTCGAAAAGAAGAAATGTCGTGATGGGATAACTGAGTAAAAAGCCTATTGAAATTGTTGTGCTGGGGTTTGACAGTACATGCAAGAAAAAAGAAAATCTAACAAGGAAGAGTAGTCGTAAATCATGCAATCACGTCATTTCAGAGACTGGTGCAAAATTATGCAAAACATCTACAACCTAAATCTGAATTCTGCTAAAGGGATCAGTGTTTGCAAGCTACTGAGGCCAAGGGCATATTTGCTTTTCTTGTGGTACATGACCTTTACATATAAGCGCTCTATCTAAATATATCATATCAGATATTATATCTATTTACAGACCTTTATTTTTCATTTCAGACACCAGTGGAGTAATGGAGTACAATTCCTTGCCCAAAAAACCTCCACAGTTCTTTAGAAAGCTTACTCCGCATCTACCTTCATTTTGACTGTGTGTGCTGTTTGGCTTTCTCCTCCCATTTATAGTCTTTCTAATGTGTGTAAGCGTGTGAGTGGTAGCGTGTGTGCCGGCCCTGCAATGGTCTGGTGACGGCGCCACCTGGTAGGATTAAGCGGTTTGGGAAAGGAGTGTCAGTGATGATAAATAGCGAGTTAAGAAAACATAGGTGGACATTATTTGTCATGATCTGCTAGCTCCCTGTGGTTATGGATTATATCAGCCATGCAGGCTGATGTATGAAGGGATAAAACTACTGTATGTTTGCTCACTACAGGAAAAGGCCAGAATCTGCAGTATAAACGGCTCTCTGACGCCACCTATAGGTCACAAGGGAAGGCATCACCATGCAAGTGCACTAAAAGGGACACGTTCACTCGCTCATTTGCCAAAACGTTTATTCCTGTTAGGGTTGCTTGGAGGCTGGAACCTATCTCAGCCGTCTTTTGGCAAAAGCTCACCAGACCACCACAGGGCAGAAAATATTGGAGACAATCCACTGAAATTTGAAGTTCGTTGGACGACATGCTTCTCCAGAATGCCGAAGACTTAAGGCATTTTCTTAGACACGGTCATGATAAGGGTGTACTGTGATGAACTATTTATTCTGACGAACTTTTTAATCCTATTAGGGTCACGGAGAGGCTACAGCCTATCTGAGCCAACACCGGGCGAAGGTGGGGTACACCCTGAACGGTGTTCCAGACCATCACAGGTCCAACACACACCCACACAGACACCTAGGGGCAATCTGCAACAATCACCCTAATGTGCATGCCTTTTTTGACTGTAGGAGGAGACTGGAGTACCCAGAGGAAACCCATGCAAGCACGGGGACAAGATGCACGCCCCAAACAAACCTCAACACACCCAGGACTCAAACCCAGGAACTTAGTGCTTGAAACACATTCTGTTGGAATTTATTCCCAAAACGTTTACAAATTGGCTCAAAACGCCATCTAGTGGTTATAAATACTCTTGAACCTTGCAAGGCAGATGCTAATATACAGTCATTGGTTTGGAATCATCTACTTCATGAAATTTATACTTTTAAAAATGTTAAAACCTTTTAATCAGTAATGAGTGTCCTTCATCCCCAACCCCAGCCTTGAAGCGTGTAATTACACTTTACCCAGCATTGGCTCTTCAAATGTGTACACAACCAGACCTGAGGAGGTACCCTAATGTCAATATCATGTCATATACAATTTAAAAATATAATAATGATACACACAAAGATTCAAAGCTTTTTTTTATTGTAATGGTGAGGCATTTAACATCAGCACACCACACACACTTTCGACAGTACACACAGATATACAAGTTCATACTGTTATAGTCTTAGACTGTAAAAGTTAATCTTTGATCTGATAAACTGTGAATTCAAAGAGGGCAATCTGGAGGGAATCCTGCACCACATCATTTGTGTGTTCCCTGATACAACTTATGCTAATTACCGAGTCTTTCAGGAGATGCACCAAAGCACAAAGGAAAACAAACCTGTACAGGATTCCCCCCGGACTGCCGAAGCCCTTCCCGCCTCAATGCTGGGGTTTCTCGTCTAAGCGTTTATTATTCTGACCTAATCAGTCATCATGTCCGCCCCTTCCCCTCCGGTGGCATCGCCGAGACTCAGGTCCTCCATCATCTCGGTCAGAGAGATCCTGGGAATGCCTTCATCATCCGTGTCGCTCTCGACAGGAATCTTCGAGGCGTCTGGAAATGTACAGGGCCGTATTAAGCATTATTTACACACACAGGATGTAGTGGGTTTGTTTCAAGTAACAAACGTAGCGCTGCATGCTCACCTTTAAAGATATTGACGTTCTTTCGCAGTAATTCATCCTCCTCGAGATCCTCTAAGAAGTCCTGGTATTGCCTGGAAAATTAAAGTGTAACACAAGACACATTTACCTGTCAATTCACATCAACAGTCCCATAAAAGCTTTGTTTTTTTTTTTGGCGCTGGAGGTTATTACCTAATAAGTCTTTCACCTCCGAAACATTTCACGATCTATCCGAAATTCCTTCAAATCTCATTCAGTGATAGTCAATTCATGACCACTTCTTTAAATCAATTATTTAACAGGTAAGGCACATCTATTAGTCTGTTTGATGAGTGAGAATTCGAAACCGACACTTTTGGAACGTCTATTGCACTCTCGTTCTGGAGGGCTGAACATGCACCTCGAAAACTACAAAACTGGAACAACTCACAGATTTCGCTCAAGCAAGAACTACACTGTCTTAGCACTACAACAAGGGCACACAACGAGTGCAAACCTCCCCCAAGTCAGCAATCCCCCATATGCACCAATGTGTCTCTAAAATGTAAAAGAATCCTCTAAAAACATTCAGGATTTGATCCAGATTATCTCTGAAATTTAATGGAGTCGTCCTTTATCAAATCGAACCTAACCTCTTGTAGTAATTTTACAAAAATTTGCACATAACGTAAATAAGAGAAACTACACAGCTCCCCCTGCTGGGTTTGCAGCAGTACTATGACACTTCCCCAAAATAATAAATAAACAAATAAATCATCAACTCTTTAAAAAAAACACACAACAGAACTTGATCCAGGGCGGAAGGGTGGCGTAGTGGTTAGCACATCTGCCCCACAGCAACAAGGTCCTGGGTTCTGACATTTCGGGTGTGGAGTTTGCAGGTTTTCCCCGCGATTGTGTGGGTTTCCGCCGGGTACTCCGGTTTTCTCCCACTGTCCAAAAACATGCACCTTAGGCCAACTGGCTGCTCCAAATTGCTCCCAGTAGTGGATGCGGGCTTGTATTCCCCTGCGATGGTCAGCTGAAGTGTTTAGGATGTACCAAGGCTGTGATTGGCTCCTTGGCAGAGGTTTTGAAGGTGAAGTGTATATGGCTGAAAAAAGGTGTAAAGTAGATTTGGGCATGTGTTTATAGACAAGACTTGGGGTGAGGAGTACCTTTCATCATCCGAGTCCATGCCTTCTCTGTCCCTATGCAGCTCCTTCAGCTTCCAGTTCCTGCGCTTGATTCTCTTAGTCCTGTCATAGCTCTTCTTAATCAGAACCTAAAACACAAGCCACAAAACATTATTCCTGAACCTTTTACTTTCTGGAATTATCTCCAGTAGACTTTGGACAGAGTAAATTTGTGTAGCAATGGCTGGCTCATCATCATCATCATCATCATCATCATTCTGAGTAGATTTTTATTATTTAATCAAAAGACAAGACAATTTTATTCTACAGAGTTCCTCAGGAGCACAAGCTCACCGCTAGGAGGCAGTAGAGCTCTAACAAATGGCTTTTCACCAGTTTCCCAAAAAAAAAAAATGAGCCCATGCTTACCACATCAGGCACGTGGTGAGGATTCATCTTGTTTAGAAACTCGTCATTGAGATTTGAGTTGGCAAAATCGTAGCTGGAAAGCAAGAAGAATATAAATAAATAAATAAATAAAACGCACATGAAATTGCTAAGAGCTAGATAGGGAATTGATGTTATAAAACAAACCTCCGCTGAAGCCATGATATAATTAGCATTCGTTATAAGTCAGCATTTGTTTTTGCACAGCTCGGCACCGAACCACATATGGTTTTATTTTACAACTGCTTAATCAAATAGAATGGCATGAGATGGGGTATGGTGCGCAGCATAGTGCAGGGTCTCCTGGAACGTATTTCCAGGAATTTTACAGTATATGCATTGAGAAAGACACCGCCCAGCCAAAAAAAGTTTTTTAATTTTATATCTGTACCATTACGGAAGAAAAAGTCCATTGATATGGTAACCTTCTCATTCACTACATTCAGATCATCAGCTGACTTCATGTTATTGCCACATTGATGTTGCTGAGCCTCGACCGGACCAACTGGAGCAACAATGCCATGGAGGTTACATGCTGTGATCAAGCCTAAGCGCACTCCATGAAAATATTAGTGTGTGACTTTTATTTTTTTGGCCGGGCCATGTAATTAACCACAAATGTAAAGTATTGTAAAACTATTTCTAATGAACACACATGATTCAGTATTGCAGGACGTGCGGCTGTAATTGATTATTTTCCTAAACCTGCTCACACCACTGTACATTATTCCTTAATCACAGCGTTAGAAATGTAGTTATTATGGGCTGTCTCACACCCCGGAGTGGTAGGTCTGGGGTTTTTTTTGACACAATGTCTCGTCAGTGTGTCACATGGCCCACACACTCTCTGATGATGTCACAGTTCTGCTTGCTATCAGTTCCTACCCGAGCACCAGGTCTCCGATGTTGAGCAGGTGGCCCAGGTGGGTGCGACAGTGATACTGCTGACTGGTGTTCATCTCGCTGGTCTTCTGAACCCACACTTCAGCCAAGGTGTGCTGTCGAAAACACAAACGTGCACTTGTTAGCACCCATTCTGTGTAAATTCAGTGCTGGAACTGGTTTTGGACCATTTACATTTCCGCGGGGAAAAAAGCAGGCTGAATGATGGTCATATTGATTTTTTTCACCAAATCGTTTTTAAATAAAATAAGTCCAACACAGCCATGCGTGATTTGAAAAATAGCTTTTTCAACAATTACATAATAATTTACATTCATCTCAAATGACGCTTTTTTTCTTTTTCCACCCTATTCCAGGACATGACCTTAAAGCTGCTCTAGAACTTTATGTCTTACCCGGTTGGATCTCAAGCCAGCTCCTGCTCCTAATCGCTGATCTCTGACGATATCAGTGTCCATGATGATAAACTCCTCCAGCTGACGTGGATTAAGGAGGCTGTTAAACGGGTAGCGCCAATACGTGTTCGCGTCGATCTCTGCAACTGTACCGCAATAGCACAAACACCAACGGTGTTATAAACGATAACCATGCCACCAAATATCCCTTATAACTTGTGATTGTACCAGAGTATGCACATAGTACTCTAGTAAGACAAACCAGTTACTATGCAGGTACGATTCTGAAACTTAAACTAGTTTCTGAATTGCACCAACAAACATGACTTGCAAATTCATGTCAAGTACGTTTCAACTAGACGGCCATAGAGTGGTTATTTGAGTTACCGGAGCCTTCCCGTCAGCTCAATCCAGTCTATTCTGACCCCAGTCTAGGGTCAGGTGCGATAAACGAAAGACTGTTGATTTTATTGCTATTGCAAGTTATTTTGCAGGCATTAAAGGCTTCGAGAAAGGACACACTTGTCCCTTTAATATAAATATGCAATTAAAAATAGAAAAATGGTGACAGGGAGGTGCTTAACACTTCTGTAAATCGTTCTGGATAAGAGCGTCTGCTAAATGATGTAAATCTAAATGTAATGTAAATGCTTAAGCGTTTTAACATGGAGATGCTTAAGACTCATACTCACTCTGCAGTGTGTTCGGGTCAATGAGGTGCACGGTGCTGGTCACCTGGACGCACACACACACTTGGCCCAAGTTTCCCATACTCTGGGCTAGACGCGGGGACAGACACACCACATTGTCCTGAGAGAGACAGAAGGTTTTGGTTTTTTTTTGGGTGGTGGGGGGGGGGGTGTGGAGAGATTTGGGGTTATCAGATTTGATTTCACACACATTCACTCTAATCAATTTCCTGAATGATTAAAATAACCTCAGGAAGAAACCGCCATGTGCACCCAATAACATAATCAGCCTGTAAAAACAACACACACACACACACACACACACATACAGTCGACATTCCTTTCTAAACACAATGCACACAAGCCAGCACGCACTCAGTGTTTATTCATTTGATCTGTACCAACAATAACGCATGAAGCAGCAATACAAACATATACAAGAATTATTTGCAGAAGGTAAGGCAGATGTCACTAATACTCCCAGAGAAAGAAGCTTCAGTATACATACACAATGAGATAACGTACAACAACTTTTTTATATTGTCTTCCAGTGGGCAGTGAGAAATATAGCATCTATTTTCTTCCAATTTCTTATTACACAAGATCACTTCTGCTGTGCATGCGATACACCTCATTTTTTATGGCACCCATAGAACAGGGGTCTGTCCTTCTCAGAGTGAGACCATGCAATCTTTGAAAAGGTGAAAATAAACTCAGTGAAAAGCCTGCCTAGTATGATATGCAAAGTGAAAATAAACTCAGTGAAAAGCCTGCCTAGTATGTTATGTAAAGTGAAAATAAACTCAGTGAAAAGCGAAAATAAACTCAGTGAAAAGCCTGCCTTTTCACATGTCTTCATTCCCCCCCAGACTAATTGTCTGGTCACAGCAAACATAACTAGAAGCACTCAGAGAGCGCAAACCGTTGCCGAGGAAAAACAGTCTCTCGGTGCTTCACCAAAAACTAATCGTTTGTTCCTTGACCCATTCTAAACCTTCCCTGAAAATTTTGTGATAATCCATTTCAGAACAATAACATGAAATTATACACGTACACATTATATAATCTATATAGTATACCATTGAGCCTTATAATTTCTGAAATTTATTTTTTCCTTCTCGTTCAGAAAAAGCTCCAGTTTAAGGGTTTTTTTCTCGCTGGACAAACGTGGTATGAATATTACCTTACAGATGGGCACGATCTCTATAGAGAAGGTGCTTTTGTAGTTGTAGGAGTTCGAGTGGACATCATGAGAGATGAGACGCTGCGAGGACTTTGACCTTTTGAGACAGAGAAGAAAATTCACAGTCAACAACACACAGTAGCGAAACTCGATTTCCAAACGGGGACAGTTCAGAAGAAGGTTTTATAACAAAGCTCGTGAAGGGAAGTTCTACTGAGCCGGATGAACCATGCGTCCAAAATTCATACCTGCATGGAACCGTACACTGTAAGAAATCCACCATCTTTTGGGCATGCTGTTTGGAGCCGTAATAAAAATCAATGCCCTCTGCAAATAAAGTAAAAGAGAAAAAAAGGGGGGTATGAAGCTATATTTAAGAACTCAATCTCCAACAATAAAAAGCATGCACTGCATTCTCCAGTAAATCAGGCCAGGGCTATCCAATATGGCCACCACATGTCATGCATTCAACGCTCTGAAACCAATTTCACAGGCATCTCACAGATCTTTCCAATGTGCTAAAAAATGCCACAGTGACTAAGAGCTTCACTTCTAATCTCTGCCTGCCAGGAGGGCGATTCGGGCAGGACTATCCACCCTCTAGTCCCTCTATCCACCCTGACTAAAGTGCTGGAAGAAAAATGAGAATGAAGATCGACATACCATGGATTTCCTTGATACGAAGGGTGTTCTGGTGGACCCTGTGCTTCAGGATTAACTGTTCCAAGTAGTAAAAGGTCTTCTTGTGGACGGTCTATTATCATAAATGTGAGAATAAAAGTTACAAATTTTCTGGAAGGTGAATGTTTATTGGTTGTTCATGCTGCTAACTAGCTAGATGCTTAAGCAATTGAGGGAAACCTCAATTAAAACCTCAACTAAGTAATCTAATTCATTTTATTATACAAGAAATAATGAACACAACCAACCTTATCATACCATACATCAAGATTCAGCTATACATCACAGGTTCACATCCCTACTTCAACATAGACACCACCTTTTCCATTGGCACTGTTCAACCTACGGTCCCAGCTTCATAAACCGCAGCTGGCTGCTGATGTAGCCAATACCTTCCAACAGTTTTCACTTCTTCATCACCACCCATAACGTTCACCTCTCAGTGCCGCTTTCATCGGACTACAAAGATGGAAGTCTGAAGGTGCTGTCACGCAAGTATTGAGTATGCGACCGAGTTGTGAGACGGATGCCTCCCTTGTTCTGTGGCTCAAGGGAAGCCTGGCGTTATCGTTTTGAAGAATTTTATTCACTTCCAAATATGTGACCCATTCCAGCACAATACAGAATGTATTAAGTAAGAACTTTGACATGCTGAGATATTGATTATATAAATGGAAAAAGAATTTAATACGCTTCAAAATGAGCTATATACACGATTATAGCATGAAAATTTATATGTATGTCGCTAATCAGGAAATGCTACTTTTGAGAACCAGTTCCTGAAACTCACTAACATACAGAAACTAAATGAATCCGGCTCTCGACCAATCAGCGCCATCGTACTAGCATCTTCCTAGCAGCAGATTAGTTGACTTTCTTTTCTTTCTTTCTTTTTTTTTTTTTTAAAGACAAATTCACATTTTGCACATTATTTCCTATCTTCAAGCTACCGCAGTTAGCACACAGCTATTCATGGCGGTAGCCTTACACAGTGATGTCTGTTTTGAGGCTTCTCATCGGTTTACTGTTATATGATTGGGGGAATACTTCTGGGATTCTGTAAGTAGGAAGAGTAATCTGGTAGTGAACATGGATAATAAGGAAAGACCCTGAGCAATCACAAAAAAAAAAGCAGTTTGCCCTTTCTTAAGCAAGCATTTTAGCACAGATTGATTGCGTTTATGGACTTTTGTACTTGGTCATGTGGAAGATTATGCTCTGAAGGATGTATGCTCAGACTCGCCATTTTCAACATGCTATCGCTTTACTCAAAACATGACCTTGTGACTTAATCCATGTTATGCTGGAGCGGCTCACGAGTGGTCTTACTGGGTGTATACGTCAAAGTAAACTGTTTCTCCTCTTGGCAGGAAACCGACAGGAATAACACCCGAGCATCCCAAATGACACTCGCCATGATTTTCCCAGTTGACTTTTCTGCCTTGAAATTTTTTGTCCTTGGAGATATCAGGTGACGCCTGAAGACTGATTGTCTTTTTGATTATTTTTTATTCTTCAATCTATTTGGGCCAATGAAAGAGGCACTGAGGGGCAAACATCATCGTGGTGATAAAGTTGTAGGGAAGCGGCTACATCTGGGATATCTGCCCTCATTCGTACGGGGACACTGCCATTGAAAGAGATTGCGAGAAGTAGGGCTGTGAACCTACGATGTTTAAATGTTTGTTCCTTATTACTCCAAACACAATACACAGTATTACTAATGTATATAAAATATATAAAAAAAAATTCCAGTTAAAAACAATTAATATACATTTATAAACTAAGAATTTGAACTACTAAGAATTTCAGCATTATAAGAGTAAAATTCAATATTAAAATTTTACACATAATTAATTATATTACCACATATGAATTTTTTTAATGATGAAACAATCATTCATTCACTTTCTCAACTGCTTTATACTTTATTAGGGTCACGGGGAGGCTGGCGAAGGTGGAGTACACCCTGAACAGCTCACCAGACCATTGCAGGGTCAACACAGATTCCAGATGGAACAGCCAGTTAGCCTACTGTGCATGTTTTTGGACTGTGGGAGGAAAGCGAACTATTCTGTATACAAGTATAACGAATTCGTATAAAGGAATATAATTAATACAAAAGAATAATAAGTCATGTAATTGATAAGATATTAGTAAAAGATTTACATTTGGTTATGTTTTAATTTTCTATTGGCTAAGAAACAGTGCATACACTCTCCTACTCTCTCACTTGCCAAACTGCCTAATCCTATTAGTGTTGCGAGGAGCCTGGAGCCTATCTCAGCCGACTCTGAGCGCAGGTAGGGTCGACACAGAACAGCTCGCCACACCATTACAGGGCCAGCACACACACAACCATTCACACTCACATCCGAGCTTAGGGGCAATTTGGATCAGCCAGTTAGCCTAATGTGCATGTCTTTGGGCTGTAGGAGGAAACCGGAGTATCTGAAGGAAACCCAAACAAGAACAGGGAGAACATGCAAACTCAACACAAACACCCTCTACAAGCCCAAGACCCAAACCCAGGACCTTCCTGATGTGAGGCGGACGTGTAATTTGAACCAATTAAAAAAAGGAAATACAGGGGGAAAAAAAGCTCAGATGTCTGAAAGTTTTGTTGTTGCTGGGTTATTGTTGTTGGTTTTTTTTTGCTCCATAGGGTCTAAATGCTGAATCATGCAGAGCAAAACCTGATGTCATAATATTTACCCTCAGTAGAACATAAACAGAACACCAGTCAAACCCTTGACAAATAACACGTGTCAGGACTGAATGCGTCGTTTGTTAACGCTGGTCTCCAGATAGTAAAGTTCACTGACAGATTGCGGAGTAAAAAAAATGCCTTTACTCCGTTTTCCACTCTTTTACAGTCATTCAATCTCAAAATGACAAATAATGGAAAATCTCCAAAGAAAGCGACTCGACTCGATGATGAAAATCACTTGCTTTTGAAATGAAAGCCACTTGACCGCACACAGCTTTCACTGATGCTAAATGTGCTCTTTGTGCAGTCAGAGATGACTCAGTAATGGCACTTAGTGCTTGCTATGCTAATGCAAGTCCTACAAGTAAGATAAGGCTTAAGTAGGCCTCGACATTGCCATGATGGCATAATGGTGTTCGCCATTCAAAAATTTGGAAAGTTCCATGCCGGAAAATTTCAAGCTGCCTTGTGCGACCGGGAAGTGGTGGCTCGGTGGTTAAGGGTTTGGGATACTGATATTAAGGTCAGGGGTTAAAGCCCCAGTACTGTCAACTTAAGCAAGGAACTTAACCCTTAACCCTGCTCAGTTGTAGAAATGAGATGGAAATGTATCCGAATAAGAGTGTCTGCCAAACGCCATGAATAAAAACGCTGTTGCAAGTGTTGTCACCTTTCGCAACTTTTCTGAATAGAAATAGCGTTCAAACGTGGCTACTGATTCAGCAGCCATCCAAGAACACGTATAACCTACCATGTCAAAACTTCCCAGGTGACCATCTCTGAATATAATGAAACTTTAACAAAACATGAACACAAGGTCCTAGTTCAAAAACTTTCCGATAAACGTTCATTTAAAGATCGCAGGCTCGGACCTATTTGTCAGGATGCAGCTTGCAAGTTACCATTCTGGCCATTTTTGAAAGATTGTAACTCCCTAATAATTACTATATAGGCCTGAAACTTCAAACTGAAATGTCGAAATTGCTCTATTTTTCAGGGTTAGGTTGCTACTGATACTACAATTTCGGAAAAAGTGCAATTTCGGACAAAGTTTTTTCGAATTTGACACAGAAAATATATTCACCATTTTTATAGCAAATTTAAGCTTATTTCCACGTAAAACAAACAGTTTTTAAGAAAAATAAAGGTGGCATGGTGTTTTAGTGAGTGTCCAAAAACGGTATGTGAAAATTTCCTCATCTTGCGAGCCCCTGAAGATGATGTGGACAGTTTACCAAGGTTATGAAACTTTTCCACATGCAAACATGTATATGAGATCTAGAAAAACACTAAATTTCCTTTATACTTAGCCGTCATCTTGAAATTTAAAATTTTCATTGCACTTTAAATTAGGCGAAGGCAAACGTCTTTGTCGAATGATGGATAGCCAACATACTAAAAAAATTATTCACCTCAGACTCGGTGGATATCGCTGAACAGAAAAGCGATATTCACATCACCTTTGGCAAACGGCTATTTGTACAACAGTTAGTTCAGGTCGACTAATTGGATTGGTTAAAGACTCCTATATCCACCCTGAAGGATATCCAGTGTAGGACACGTTTTTGACGTATTTTTCACAAAAATCCCACATCAAAATGTAGGTGTTGGCCCCTAAATGAGGGACGCAAAATAAAATGACCCTTGCAGCATTCCATAGTTCTACATATTTCATTGACCAGTGAAGCGTTGCATAACTCACAGCCAAGCGCAGGCATGAGAGTGTAACAGGTCCTGATTCTGACAGTGTGGTGTCACGTCATTGTCACACCGATAAACTAAAGTGAGTAAAACACACAACTGGGTAGGTTTCCCCCCTAAAGTCCCTGATAAACGTACCCCGTACATGCGCACAATCCAGGCTGGCTGGCTTTAATCCTTTTTATTGCTGCCAATTCATGATATGTCTGCTCAATCTTTTCAGAACTTATTTTACTCAGTACATCTACGCAGCTGTTAGTCATGTCAGATTCGCATACTGCGCAAGCACATGTCATGCAAGACTTTACCTTCTGTCGGACTTGCACGACGGCCTTCCAGTAGTCCTTGGCTTCCACCCGATGGCAGTCGTCACACATCTGTGACTGAATGATGAAATCCACCACAAACACCTGCTGCAGGACTGCGCCATTCATTACCTACGGACAGGATCACATGACGGTAAAACACGACTTGCCGGGTTTTCACAGCGAGAAAGTTTCTGCGCAGTTAGCAGCCAAATCACCTCTTTCTGAATGGTGAGCTTCAACTTGATTCGTTTAGAATGGGGCTCTGTCCACACGAAACCCGCGTCGATGAGCCGCACCTGCACACGACAGCAGAAAGTGAATCCGAGAAGAGTATAATAGGGCCTTGAAGAGATCTGGCTTTAAATACATAAACAACTGTGTGTTGAAATGGCTTTATAATGCTAATGACAATTTTATTATATCATCAAGTTTACTCTTAATTATTAACTAATTACTACAAAATAGACATGTAATGATTCACTCAATTCATGATTCGGTTTGAGTCACAGTAAGGTGTTCATGATTCAATCATCCAATGATTTAAAAAATATATTATATATCTGTAACCTTTTGCATGGTATCAATAATGAAATTAATCAATAACAGCTAAGAATTATTTAATAGGACCTGTTTATTGGTGGAGGTAAATAATTAACTAATCATTTGTTCCTTGACCCATTTGACACCTTCCCTGAAAATTTCAGGAAAATCCTTTCATAACTTTTTTCACAAAGTTGTTCACAAACAGACAAACAGTGGCAAAAAAAACCCTAACTGGCAGAGGAAACTGGAAAAAACGTACAGTCGAATAATATTGATTATTATTGTTATTCTTCATTTTTAATTTCCACAATTCAGACCATCACAAATTTGTACCGAGACTTATCAGCTCACTCGCCTGCTACTAAAAATAAAAAATGTCCTTCCTAGACCCACTTCCTGTTAACTACTTACCTTTGACATAGTGCCCTTCATTTTCTTTAGGCAGAGAGCTAGCAGCTCGCGGGACTCTAAAGCACACTGAACCCACGTACCAGGAGGCTGCAGGTACCTATGGCAACATGTACGTAAAAACAGAAACTGAAAGGCACCTGAAGGAGCCGATTCAAATCATAAATAGTAAAAATACAATATTTATTACAGGCTGCAATGGAAGCAGCTGTTATCTTTAACTGTTAGACACCAGGGTTTTAATCACAGGCTTCAGATTTACAGCATACCTCCATCATACACAGGTTTAATTATTTAAAACCCCTCGCCTTGCCTCAGAATTAAATTTAACAGTATAACAAGACACTGCCAGGACGCACGTGTACTGTCAAACACACAGCTAATTGCACACCATGAAAAAATCGACTGACAACACGGAAAACAAAAGGAGGGACTTTAGTACCGTTCACACTGTTTGCAGAAGTAGATGGTAACCTGCTTTGGAATCCCATCAGATATGTCCACCTGAGTCCTCAGGCAGGACACGCACATGTTGGCTGGGTTCGGGGGGATGGGGATGCCACATGTGCAGCAAAGTCTGACAACAAAAAGGATTTATTTATTATTTAGAAAGAAAGAACTTATGAAATCAGTGTTAGGACCGATGCAATACACTTACATATTGCCTTGGCCGCTTGATGCTGGTGCTTGCATGTACTCCATAGCTGCAGAGAGACCATAACTCATCACTTAGAGTATATTAATAACTCTCGTCTTGATTGTTGTTGCATTATGGGAAAATAATCAAAACTGGCATGGTGTAATGTAAAAATACTGGTTTCACTCTATATTTCGAGTTCTGTGTAACAACTTAGTACTTCATGTTATTAAGTACTATAAAGCGCCATTAGACAAAAAAAAAAAACACCTAGTTTGTCATGTTACCGAGAAACCACAACATAGAAACCCTTATGTGGTTACTATAGGTGTAAAGAGGAGCACATTAATACGGACATGTGATTTACCTTCAAGCTGGAACTACAGAGATACTGTCTGACCAATCACTCCCTCACTCACCCATCTGCTGAACCGTTTAATTCGAGTGTAGTGTCTGGGGGAAGGCAGGGTACAACCTGAACCGCTCGCCAGACCAGCGCAGGGCAACACACACACAACCATTCACACTCAGACTCTCACCTAAGGGCAACTTGGAACAGCCAATCAGCCTACTGTGCATATCCTCAGACTGTAGGACGAAACCGGAGTACCCCGAGGAATCCCCTACAAGAGCGTGGTGAACATGCAAACTCCACACAGAAACGCCCTCGCCAAACCTGGGACTCGAACCCAAGACCTTACTTCTGACCAATCAGATTCAGGAATGTTACAACGCTACGGAATAAACACATTTCCGGGGTTTTTTTTTTCAACTCACGTGACAATAGAAATAAATATAACTTAAGATTAGCATGTCTTGCTTAAAAAGTAAGTGTATTAATCATAGTTAAACACCATCTAACATTAAAATGTGATATTTATTTAGCTGTCACAATGCTAACTGTGTAATAAGCTAGCTAGCCGCATTAGCTAAAGTTACAAACTATATCACTAATACTACTACATTCCTGGCACAGTTTTAAACCCGAGCACACATTAGAACACAATTAAAAGGGTGATTTTCTTTAATCCTACCGAATGACAACGGTTTTATTCAGCCACACACTTCAGCTCACATGCACGTCGAAGCTACACACATGCTTCCCCAGAAAGCGTGCCCCGCAGAAGATTTTTTTTACCCACTTGTTTTTGAATACTACTTTAGGATTGGCTGCAAATTCAGGTTTGGGTTTAGTTATCCAATCACCACTGTGAGATACATGACTAAATTCACAACTACTCAATCACAGTGCAGAAGGCGGGATATGTCTAAAGATGGGTGGAAAATTAAATATCCACGATGACAAAAGCAAGATAGTGGACCAAACCGTGCCTGATTGTATTTACTAAACGCTGCTGCTGATAATAATAATAATAATAATAATAATAATAATAATAATAATAATAATAATAATAATAATAATAATAATAAT
>JBCNYG010000008.1:25367861-25383597 GCA_039654305.1 Porochilus rendahli | reverse complement strand
AGCTGACACTGAGTGAAGGCAGGGAACACCCTGCACAGCTCGCCAGACCATCACAGGCCTCTGTGATGCCTCTGTCGCAAGTGTGCCTCTGTCCACCCAGGAGTATAAATGGGTATCAGTAAAAATACCAGGAAGGTTAACTGTGATGGACTAGCGTCCCATCCAGGAGGAGTTGAACTCCAAGTTGCTTCATGCTACAGAAACTGGGATAAGCTTTGGTGTGGTGAGCCAGTAGGCTCAGGTGTGAAAGCCCGACCCTCCTATGTTACCTTTCGAAAAAGTTGTGCGTACACACATGCTATTTGGTTGCAGGATCGATATAAGGAGCCTGTACAAACTTATGTGTAATCAAGTTAATTGCACTGAAAGGCTTCACTGCTGATGAAATAAATACAACATGAATTAAAATAACACTGATTAGCTTGTAAAAATTTCAGTGTAGGAATTGCACACAACCCTCAGAAAAGCCCACAGACCATGATGGGTTCTCATACATATGGGGTAAGTGTGAAAACATTCGGGTGTGAGCGACACTAACAATGTAATAAGGATTTTATTGTTAACAGAGCACCTGCATTGTTTTGGGATCTTTTAGAGACACTGGGTCCTTATGTGCCTTTTTTTGTTTGCCACGTGTGTGGGGATGGGGGGGATGGGGGGTTAAGAGATAAAGTCTGCAGGACACATGCTTGGGCACTGAGATTTTATGTATTTCTCTGCAGCTGAGCATTTTTACCCACAGCTTCTTTTATGGTTGAATTGTTGACGCGAACGCAGGCTCACTTTCCACCAAGAGTTCGGAGTGATGTCTGAGAGGACAAAGTATTGAATCGTAAACGTTGGGATTCTCTGAATGATACCCTGAATAAAATAGTTAGTAAGTTAGAGTGGAGTTCATTCTCACTCATCTCATTTGCTGAACCGCTTATCCTACCAGACTCGCGGGGAGGCTGGAGCTTGTCTCAGCCGACACTTGGCGAAGGTGGGGTACGCCCTGAACAGCTCGCTACAAGATCGCAGGGCAACACAAACACACAACCATTTACACTCACACTTGGAAGTAATACAAACGTGGAACTGTTAGCCTAATGTGCATGTCTATGGACTGCAGGAGGAATCCGGTAACTGAAGAAAACCCACGCAAACATGAGGAGAACATGCAAACTCCACACAGAGCTGGGGTGTCAAACCCAGGACCATCTTGTCATGAGGCTAACCACTACGCCAGTATGCTGCCCAGTTATGGTGGATTTACTCGATTTTATTTATATTGGTCTGAATTATTGGTCTTTAGGAAAAGAGGTGGCCATCAGTATTGCATGTATTGACGCCAACGCCACCTGGCTAAAAGTAGCTCACGCCAGTGTTTGACAGGAAGCTCATGGAAATTTTAACAGGTGTTTCACAGAGTACATTGAAAAGAACAGCTTGACATGTTGATAATGGTGGTTAGTGGTTAGTAGAGCTGCCTTACTGGAAGAAGGTCCTGGGTTTGAGTCCTAGGCTTGCATGTTCTCCCCATGCTTTCAGGTACTCCGGTTTCCTCCAGCAGTCAAAAGACATGCCCATTTGGATAATTTGCTGTTCTTAATTGCCCCTAGGTGTGGATGTAAGTGTCAATGGTTGTGTGTGTGTGTGTTGGTCCTGCGACGCTCTGGTGAGCTGTTCATGGTGTACCCCGCCTTCGCCCAGTTATGGCTGAGATCGTTTCCAGCATTTGCGCGACCCTAGTATGATTAAGCGGCTTGGCAAATGAGTGAATGAGTGAGAAAGACCGACAGAAGAGATGCATGTGTTTATCCACAGTGCCTATGGTCTGCATGGATTAGATTAAAACGAGTTCTAGTTTGGAATAAGATCCAACATTCCTGCCTGTGGAAAGTGTCTGTAAAACAGCTGTGCATCTGAAGGCTGCTCCAAGTGGGCCTTTAAAGCTGAAAGTAAGCCAAACTCTAATATTTCAAATACATTGCTACACATTGCGTTTGTGATCTGTGTTCGTTTGACCAAAGTGGTTTCAGTTTGTTGCATCATGCGAGTGCCAAGTCTAATAAACATATTCAGAAATGTTCAAATGGAGCATTCGGACTGCTCGAGATTCAGTAATATTTAAATATTGCTGTAGTACAAACTCCAATAATGCAATAATGTTTAACAAATAATGCATGACATTGCTCAAGCTCTACTTTTATATTCACGGTTTATAGTGTTTATTGATTTTAAATGTATTCAACAGTTTTGTTTTGTATTTCGCCGACAGTCTAAGATGCGCTTCTTCTTCTTTTTTTCTGTCTAACCAGAATTTCTACTCATAATTCTTAGGCACTAACCAGTTCTTGTATATTTTTGAGACAATCAGGAAGGGCAAAAAAAGTAATGTAATATGTGCTTCCTCCAAAACACATGAAGGCCTATATTATCCAGGGCAGGATAAGTCTTCCAGAGGAAAGAGCTATCTACCCTCTTGCACATACATGAGCTCACAGATAGCCACGTTTAGCTAGTGTCACTAGTAGGATGGAGAAATCGTGGCCAATTTTGGTTCCTTGGACCCCCGGCTGCAAATGGCTGTGGCATCGAGAGGATTTAAACTCATCATCTCTAGATGATTGATTGAATGTGTTTCTGTTGCACCACTCAGCAGCAGCTGTGTTTGTAGCAATAAAGCATTCAATAATTCATGATAGTTTCACTATACAATATTAGCTTAAATAGATTTAGAATATGGCAGAATTGCAAGAAAGTTGTTGATCATAGTGTGGTTGCTAGTGGCAACTGATTGTAGTAATTTCAGTTGTTGGATTTTTTCCTGTAACTGCCTGATCCTGCTGAGAATCATGGAGGATCTCATCTGATGTCCTAGGAACAATGGGTGTGAGCCAGGAATACAACCGGGATGCGATACTCATATACTCACACTCAAGTTATTAACAGGTTTTGTCCCTGTTTATGGGAGGAAACCAAAGAACCCAGAGGAGACCCCTATTGTCACAGAGAGAACATGCATACTGTAGTAGCAGTGTGGGGAATAGTGCAGTGGTGGCTTAGTGGTTAAGGCGATGGGTTACTGATCCGAAGGTCAGCGGTTCCATCCCATGATCACCACTGTTGGGCCCTTGAGCAAGGCCCTTAACTCTCAATTGCTCAGTTGAGAATATGATTATTTTGCTCTGGATATGAGCGTCTGCTGAATGCTGCCAATGTAAATGGTGACAGTTACTGCTTAGTGGGGGGTTGGAGTGTCTCACAGTGGCCAAGACTACTGATCAGAAGGTTGGGGGTTCATGCCCCCGTCCCACCACTCTGCCACTGTTGACTCCTTGAGAATGGCCTCATCATTATACACAATTTATTAAAAAGTCTTGTTCCTTATTTTTTAAAGTGCAGCGACAGTGGTGCTCTAGGTTGCTGATCAGAAGGTTGTGGGTTCAATCCTCAGTCTCACCAATCTGCCACTGTTGACCCCTTGAGTATGGCCCTAAACCCTCATCATCAAACAGAATTTAATAACCAGTCTTGTTCCTTGTTTTTGGGATGAAAACAAAGAACCCAATGCAGCGCAGTGACGGTGGTGGCTCACCGTTTAAGACTCTGGGCTACTCATCAGAAGGTCAGGGGTTCAAACCCCAGTCTTACCCATCTGCCACTGTTTGCCCCTTGAGAATGGCCCTAAACCCTCATCATCATGCAAAATTTATTAACCAGTCTTGTTCCTTGTTTTTAGGAGGAAAGCAGCGAACCTCACGCAGAGTCATGGCTCAGTGGTTAAGGCTCTTGGATGCTGATCACAAGGTTGGGGGTTCTCACCAATCTCCCACTGTTGGTCCTTTGAGCTTTGCCCTAAACCCTCATCATTACACATACAATTTATTAACCAGTCTTGTTCCTTGTTTCTGGGAGGAAACCAGAAAAAACAGGGGAAGCCCCTATGGCTCATGGGGCCTACACTGTATAAATGAGAGAAAATTTAAGTTGCTCTGGGAAATGGTGTCTGCCAACAGCCATAAATGTACCTATAAATGTCATGCAAGATTTAAATATACGTTCACCCGCTGACTCTTATTGTGTAGGGTCCCATGGGATCCTACTCTGGATGCGCACTTCCCTTTCCAAACTTCTACTGCCTGAGCAGCTTTGGGATCCTATGAATTGTTATATTTATTAATGTATTTTTAATTTATGTCCTTGCAGCAGATTAACGTCTTTCAGTATTCATTATTCATAATCGGTTTTATGGAAATACACAAGTAGAAGTCCATTTTCCTTTGTTTCCCTTAAAATCCATTGGTGTGTGGGTGGGAGGGCACACAAACTTTTAGAATCAATTATACGTGATTAATTATAATGCTTTTTGTTATAATATACAGCAAAAAAAATGCTGTTCATATTCTACTGCGCTCCCAGTCTGAGCGAGCTACACTTTGAGACTGTCTTGGTGTATATTTGGATGAGTTGGTCCATCGATTCTTACACAGCTTCTATCTAAGGCGAGAGGGTCTGGACAGAGGGACTGTAGCATTTTTTCAGCCCTGTGAAACAGGAGGGAGTGGGGAAGAACATAAAAAGAACTTTGTTGAGCAGCCAGCCCGGGCTATGAAAAGATGCCTTCAAACACAATTTAGGAAGTTGTTCCTGCATAAAAAAAAGGCACAGTCTTTTTCATGGCAGAGGAACAGAAAGATGTGGAACGGGATGTTCAGTAGTCAAGAGAGGTCAGGTGTCTCGCAGCTGCCTTGCCTTGCAACAAATCCACCTCATATGCTTCATATTTGGAACAGCTGTATTTCCCTCTTTCACAGAATCTCAGATGTCTAGCTTTTGTATATTCCGCACATATAGACTGTAGTTTGTTCATGCTGTGCTCAAGTCTGAATCACACTCAGCCATCCTCTAGATTATGCACCGATAGGGCTAAACGAAGGCGTTGGGGGAAATCTTTCAGCCACTCCACATTAATCCATCGCCTGAAGTGCATTTTGCCACCCGCTAATCTCCGATGACTGATTTTAGTGAGGCGGGGGGGTATTTAAGCAGCTGTCTCTACTGTTTCTGTGCCTCTTTGTGTCTCGATACCTCTTTGTTCTTTGTCTCCTTTCCTGCCCCCTAACTATCCCTCACACTTAGCACTTACCCTGATGACTTGACTCATTACTTCCCTAGAAGACTTAGAGAGTTCATCCTCCAAAGGACATGCTGTTAAGTGCTAAGAGAGGAATCTGTTCTTTTTTTTTTTTCTTTTTTTTTTCCCTTCCATTGGAGGTGCAGGCTGGACAAAAGACATCTCAGAAGCAATAAAGGCGCAGCATCAAACGGATGTAGTGGAAAAGGGCATCAAAAAAGAAATATGATAAAATTCAGTGTGTAAAATCTGTTTTATTAATAACAATTATTCACCTTAAGCTCAGTGGATATCGCAAAATAGTCCCTCAGATGTATCCACCAAGCCTGAGGTGAATAATTGTAAGTATATACTACATGGAAACATAACAAACACTAAGTAAAATAAGACTTTTCTGGTTTATTTTTAGCGGAGCTTCTTATGTAAATGTTATAACGTCATGGGCTTGATTTTGTTGTTGCATCTTTTTTCCCACATGTTCACACAGGCAACCCAGTAAATACCATCGGCGCTGAATGCACTTGCACTTCATAGCTCATTCTCTTACATTACGTATGCGTATTTCTGTGAACTTACACAAGCAAACATTTTCAGAGCTCCGCTTTCAGGCAGTGCCTACATTTTTTAATTTAATTTGTAATTGATTACAGCATTATCCCGAGTCTTCGGGTAGATAATGAACTGCAATGCACTAAAGGCGAGGTGCATGTCCAGGTGCAGGACAACACAATTCACTGACATTTATTGAGCCTGAGCCACATAATTGTTTTAGTATATAATTCAGGGGGGAAATAAAAGCCAACTAAAACAACATTTTTACAGTTCTTTTATTTTGTAAACATTTTTACGAACAGTTTATTTATTAAGTGGTTAGCATGTCTTTCACACAGCAAAAAGGTCCTGGCTTTGATTCGCTGACTCAGGCGAATCTATGTGGGGTTTGAATGTTCTCCCTGTGCTTGCATGGGTTTCCTTTTCACAGTCCAAAGACATGCACATTAGGCTTTTTCACAAACTGCTTAACCCTATTAGGGCCGCAGGAAGGCTCTATGTCAGCTGATACTGGGGGCTGACAGGTGGGGTACACCCTGAACAGTTCGCCAGATCATCGCAGGGACAACACATAGACACACACCACCATACTTACGCACGCTCGCAACTAGGGGTTAATTGGCTATTCCAAATTGCCCGTAGTTGTGAGTGTAAATGGTTGCGTGTGTGTCGTTCTGTGATATGTGATGAGCTATGAAGGGTGTACCCTGCTGTTGCCTAATGTTGGCTGAGATAGCCTCCAGGGCACGCAGCATTCAAATGCATTCTTGTTCCTCTAAAGAGGAAACCAAATTGTTCCCTGTGCTGACTGACTCACTCGGTTCTTTCTCCGCTCGTCAGCCTGTTTCTGATGATTCACTGTGTGGAAGAAGGCTGAGGAAGGGGCAGCCATTTCTATTTATAATAGCGCTAGTTATGCATTTTATTTATATAGAATGTTTCAGCAGCTTGTTCAACTATATTAGTGAGTCAGCGAGGAGAAACAGCATGCACTCTGGAACTTGGCTGCATCCACAATACAGCCCTGCAGATGTGACCTTTCCATGTCTTCTGCTTATCTTTCCATCTTGTTTTTCTCTGCTTCTTTATCACTTCTGTTTTTTCCTCGTTCACGCATACACACTGAAACCGAACCCTTGTGTTGACGTTAGTCTCTTGGAAACAGTTTCTACAAACTGAAGCCTTGGGCTTCATGTTTCGGCACACGACAGAATGCTAACTTAAAGACTGAAAAACAGATTTCCTGCCAATTGTTTGGATTACACCTAAGAGAGTAGTGAAAAGTATTTCATGACAACTTTCTATGTGTAAAATTACAGTTAGCGGAATATCCTGGTATGAGCTAAGTACAGCTAGTTAGTTACATGGAAGAAGCTAGCTAGCTTTGCTGTAGAAAACTTACTCTGTGTTAGCTAGCACGACCTTTTTCTTATGTTAGCTAGCAAGCTTTACTTAATAACAAACATTGTATTCCAGCCAGCTAGCTAATATTAATGAATGATGCTGGTGAAATTATACTTATTAGTTTTAGTGAATCTTTACTGACTAATCTTTTTTTTCTCTCTCAAAACAAATACTAGTAAGTAGGAGGCGGCTTTATGTTCTGACAGCTTATGGATGGGATTGGTCGACGGCCCTACTCATATAAGATGGGCGCCTTGCCTAAATCATTTGGATACCCTGATCATTTTAGTTGGGTTAGGGCTGTCGGATCAATGGGCTGTCGAAATATAGGGTTGGGCAGTAGCCCACTGGTAGCTAGAGCAGATTGCAAAGCTAGCACTAGCATAAAGCTGCTTAGCAAGGTGATATGAATGTGAAGGAGGATACTGATATATTTTTCACATAATTTCCATGCAAATATAAAAGAATAACTTGTAAATTTATTCAAAAATATTTATATCACTTTGTAGAGTGCGCGTACATACTAAAAGAAAAAAACTAGCATTCGTGTTAAACTGATAATAAAAAACAATATCATTTGTCATTACTATGTAGCATGAAATGATTTTGTCCAAGGCTGTGAAACGTGACTACACAACATTATAAAATGTTAAAATGTGAAATGTTTTATTGATTTAACATATTAAATATTTATGGACCAATAAAATAAAAGTATTAATGAGACTCAAAGGTTTTCTGTTAGAAAGCCTGTGTATTATGATATGCATACAAAGTAGAAATGTCTCCAATTATAGTGCTATTTTGGTCATGTTATCCATCTGTAGTTCAGCTTTCTCATTAAAATTCACTCCCGCTCAGTATCAACAGCAAGATTTAGTGTAGAGCCACTAAATCTTGTGGAAACATGCATAAGCCCTTAGGAACTCTCTAATGACCCTTAATGTGTTTTTAGATGTGACAAACATACAGAATTCACCTCTGCATAGGTTGTCACATTTTTAACAACCAGAGCACTCTCTGATGGTAAGATAAAAAATATATATATATTATTTCTAAGAGTTTGCATGGTCTCCCTGTGCTTGCGTGGGTTTCCTCAGAGTATACAGGTTTCCTCCCACAATCTAAAAATATGCACAGTAGGCTAATTTGTGGTTCCAAATCATCCCTAGGTGTGAGCGTGCATGGTTGTGTGTGTGTGTGTGTGTGTGTTTGTGTGTGTGTTGGCCCTGCGATGGCCCTGCAAGCTTTCCAGGGTGTACTCCGCCCTCGCCCAGAGTTGGCTGAGATGGGCACCAGCCTCCCAGCAACCCTAATTAGGAATAAGCGGCTTAGAAAATTAATGAATGAATGAATCAATGAATAAATATCTAAAAGACAATGGATGCAAAAATTGTACCCAGATAATTCAACTTCCTTTACATATAGTTGGCAGCATAATTTGTGATGGATGAAGAAAATCGTTTGGGAACAGGTATATCTTTAAACAGGTCTGCTTTAGACATTAATCAAGTACTGCCAAAAAATTGCATGATGATCCTCTCTTTTGAAATCTGGGAAAAAGAAGTAGTACTGAGTATTAAAAGGATACTAAACAAACAAGGCCTGTGTGGCCTTACAGTTTGGCACAGACTTGCCTTCAGGGGTAGAGATGACCCCCTTCCAAGGCCGGGTGGGGGACAGGCAAAGGTCCATGGTTGCTTGGATGTGTGTCCATGAGGGGCCCAATTTGGGAAATGTCCCCTTTTCCAAAATGCTTAATATCTGCTTGTTTGTACTCCCATTTTAGCCAATAGGAACCCATATACGGACTTTTAAATGAGATGATTCCCTTTGACCTTGAGTGACCGTCAGAGTGACCCAAAACCCAATCATCTTGTAAGTCCTTCAGACGAAAGGAAAGTTTTTTTGTTTGTTTGCATGGGGTTTTTTGTGTGTTAATTTTGTCACATTCACATACTATAGAACATATAGTGAAAAGCACATGGGTAATTATAATCAGCACTCATATAGCCAATATCCTATTGCTACATTATTCATGCTGTGTGGTGGTGGTACCCGCACTCAGTAAGTGGCTCTCTAGTTTTTTTGTATTGTACATCAGTATTTTTATTTTTGTATTTTTATATTTGATTATTTTTCATCATTTGACAGTTTATTTGGTTTATGCTGCTTCTATTATTGGTATGAATGCCCGGCTGCCAGGCTACTAGGCATCGCTAACCTGACTGCTTTATGGATAAAAAAAAAAAGAGTATAGTAAAGAGAATAGACAAATAGGTGCTGCTGAGGCCACATTTGTGCTGGCCTGGATATGAGCTGCGTCTTAGAGGCTGCCGTAGCCTCTTGGCTGAATAACAAGTAAATAGGTTGCTTAAAAAATAATATTATCATTATGACAAGGATGCTATTGTTATTAGTATTTATTAATTTGAATGAAAACTTTTTTTTAAGGTAGTACCTATACCATCCCCACTGGTATAGGTACCCACCAGTATAAATGGCTGCTAATAAAAATGCTAGGAAGGTAACCTTCAATGCACTAGTGTGCCTCTGCCAACCCCCAAAAATCTTGGAGGAGTTGAGCTCCTAGTCGCTTCACGCTACAGAAATTGGGGATAAGCTATGGCCTGATTAGCCAGCAGGCTCAGGTGTAAAAAGCCCCTGTTACTTGTAACAGTGCGTATTATTAAACATTTTTCATAATTTACGAATGCCACAATCGCATCCACAAAAATTTCAGAAATTCTGTCGTATGTGTATTTGATACGCATTGGAAATGTAAATTAAATTGACTTAATTAAATTGTTAAATAATCTAAAATATTTTTTCTCAAACGTTTACATCGCCATATAATCTATTTTTAAATAAACATACTCTTAACCTGAAAGATTAAGGGGCTATATATACCCTGCTCTGGAAATGCAAGGTGATTTAAGCTTTAAGGTTTTCCTGCATTATGGATTTGCAACATTTAGCTTAACAACATCAGGTAAACATTTTTGTGGCTATGCCACATGTTTACAGAACAGGACATGTATTTCTTTCTCAGTGAAATCCTAATGTTTTTTTCTCTTTGCTTGGATACTCATTCTCTCACAACCTGGATCCAGACTGGTTTATTTATTCAACCTCTGAAATATTCATGTCTAGGGGAGAAGTCCACTTACCAACAGCATCCAAATGTAATCTGCAATGAGATGGACATCTAAACACACACACACACACACACACACACACACCTAGAGCACTACCTGATCTGTAAACACATGTATCGCCTATCCCTAATGAACTCCGTCATTCATTGGTGAAACTGGAGCCTATCTCATCCAACACTGATGAAAGGTGAGTTATACCCTGAACAGCATGCCAAGACCATCACAGGACCAACACACTTACAACTATTGACAAAATTAAACCAATGTGCATGTCTTTAGGATGTAGAAGGAACCCCCTCGCCAAGCTTGCGACTCGAACCCTGGACCCTCTGTGAGGCAGATGTGCTTACCACTACACCACCGCCGTGAGGCAGACATGCTCAACACTACACCACCATGCCACCCTTGAGATTCAGCCTTTCTAAAGTCCATGGACATCTACTCAGATGGACAGCACACACATGAGAAAATGTAATAAAGTTTAGTTTTCAGATGTACACATGGCCAGCACTGAAATTTCATTTCTTTTCAACACACTCTCAAACACTGTCATGTTCAGAAGGCCAGCCAGGGCACCGTCTCGCAGAGTACAATCAATCTGTGGTAACACTCTTGCACTCTCCACAACCAATTTTCCATTTGTGAGTGACTACACACACACACACACCCACACACACACACACACACACACACACACACACACACACACTCATCTAGCCTGAAATTAAATTTGCTTCGCTTCTTGTGCTTCGTATACACTACAGTGTTGCTTCACTTGCTGTGTAAACATCCCTAGCCCATCAATCTAGCTAACCTCAAATATAAACACATTCTTACTACATTTAGACGTAGCATGTATAGCAAGAGGGCAGCACTGTGGTTAACATGCCCGCCTCACAGCAAGAAGGTCCTGGATTTGTGTCCCGGGCACGACTCAGCTCGGCTCGGGCGTTTTTGTATGGAGTTTGCATGTTCTCCATGTGCTTGCATAAGTTTCCTCCAGGGACTCCAGTTTCCTCCTCCAGTCCAAAAACAAGCACATTAGACTTATTAGCTGTTCCAAATCCCCTTGGAGTGAGTGTGAGTGGTAAGGCAGGGTGTACCCGGCCTTTGCCCAGAGTTGGCTGAGATAGGCGTCAGCCTCCACATGTCTCTAGTAGGACGAAGCAATTTGGCAACTGAATGTTTACCAGAATCTTCATGATATACTGTGCCCTTCAGAATTGTTCAAGAAACACCCTTCAAGAAACAAGTTCAACTTACTGTACTGCAATGCAAGGTACATACAATAAAGAGAAAATTTAAGCATGAGTAATAAGAGTTGCTGTTTATTCTTTATTTTGTTAGTGTTAAATAGTATTATGTAATTGTCAACACTTTCTGACTGGTCTATTGCTTATCTATTGCTTATTTCCCCCACTTCCAAGACATCAACTTTGAAAACTTACTGTTCTAGTGACTGTAGATCTTTATAGCGGCCAGTTTTATCCTGTGGATTTAAACACTAGTGCTTCGATTTGCTTGTACAAACAAGTTCAAACAGTTCAGAGGTGAAAATTCACTTGGGTATTTAATAATCACACATGCTTTCTTTTTCACTCATTAATTCATTTTGCCGAAGCGCTAAATCCTAAATAGGGTCACAGGGAGGCTGGTGCCCATCTCAGCCAACTCTGGGCGAGGGCACAGTACACCCTGTAGAGCATGCCAGGCCATCGCAGGGCAGAAACACCCTGACGGCAATGCAGCCTACTCTTTGCGAAAGTCAGCAGTGGTTCTTTTACATGCAGACAGTTAGAGACGTGGCTGGCCTTTGATAACCCAGTTAGCTGCACTAAGGTGGACAGCAGTGACAGCTCGGTGACAGCCCAGCAACAGAGGGGCTTGAACCCCCAACCTTCGGATCAGTAATCTACCACCCTACCACCAGGCCACCTCTGCCCAGGCTTCTCCCTCCCAACTCCCTTCACCCCCGCCCCCTAGTAAAATATGCTTCAGAACAATATTATGTCAGTGATATTTTCCGTTTGTTATTCCTACAGTGAAGCGCACAGTGGTCTCAGTTACCAAAGCACCGATCTACAGCGCGTCAGCAGCAATGTACAATTCGCACACGAGCCATGACTCTATTGATTCCCATCAAACACTATGTCTACGTATTTTTCACTTAATGGCTCTCATACTGGAGAACACATTGATCGCACTTGCCCTTATGCTGCACACTGAAGAAGCTAATGCAGTGTGGGATCGATAATGGAGTTAATGGGAATATGACAGAAAGCAGGATCTCGGGGTTGAGTAAAATCCGGGTGAGGCTAATGGAAGTTATAACACTACTTTTAATAAATACTGTGGGGTGAGGCCCGGACTGAAAGGGTTTCTCATTGCTTTTTCATGCCTTTCTTTCATACTTTTGGATTTATATTCTAATGTAAGGAGTAGTACTCCAAATACCCACCTGTATTTAGATATAAACACTGGCTTGCTTTCTCTCTCTCTCTCTCTCTCTCTCTCTCTCTCTCTCTCTCTCTTTCTCTTTCTCTCTTCCAAACACACACACTTTTTCTTGTTCTTTTTCAGACTTCCTTCCTTCTGAAATTCTTATTGCCCTTTAAAACTTCCTCCTTTTTGAATGTCCTTCTTTACGAAATTGTCTTCATCTTTTTTCGTATTTTGGAACTTCATTCTGAAATTCTTTTCTTTCTTTACAGTTTCCTTCTTACCTTTGAAATTTCCTTTCTTTCAAATCCCTGACCCCGTTTTTCCACCCCTAATTTTAGTCGTATCTGATTCCCACCTCTCAAGTGTTGCCTCACTATTACACCGCCAACCAGAGAGGGGCGTAAACATGCACATGCCCCCTTCGTGACGTGCAATGCCGCCACCCAGCTCTTTACACACATACACATTTTGGAGGTGGCCTAACACACTCAGAGAGACAGCGCTATCTGCCCCTTTTGTGGAAATGAGCTCATAGACGCCAATGGATTGGCTGGTGATTGCTGTGATTGACAGCATAGGGTATGCCATCCCTTCCTCCTGTGAGAGCTCAGCTAATTCGCTCTCATGGACTCCTGGTCATAGGTGTCTGAAAACCTGTGATCTCCAGGTGGATAGGCGTACACCTGCACTTCTCAGGAGCCCCCCCACTTTTTTTCTTCTTGTCCTTAAGAACTTCCTTCCTCCTTTTTGAACTTCCTCCTTTCAAAAATTCTGTTCATCCTTTACAACTTCATTCCTTCTGAAATTCTTTTCTTCCATTACAACCTCCTTCCTTCATTCTTCCTTTTGAACCTTCATTCCTGCTCAACTTTCTCTCCGAACTTCCTGCCTTCTGAACTTCCGAATTAAATCTGAGCCACTACTATGCTCTTGGAAACAGTTCATCATTGGTTTCACCTAGAGATCAAAATTTTCATAGAAGTAGCTTTGTCTGTATCCCGTCTCAGTCCTTTGAGTGTGTAGAAGAAAAGAAGAAGAAAAGCTGCTCTTGTAGCCACATTGGCAGCTTGGGTGTTGTCTCTCACAGGATGCTGGAGGGATTTTTCTATGCTTTGAGGGATCAGGAGAGCACGGATGGCAAGGTCTGACTCAGGGGATCAAGATGTGAGTAAGAACAAAGAGCTGGGGAAGCTGAGAAACAGGTGACCCTATGTTTTGGCACTCTAACAGACATACTGGAAGAGGCAGTACATTTCCATGACTAATGCACTAGCAAATCGGCCTCTGTGCTTACCGGGGAACATGACCTCACCAAGGGGAGGAACGGGGGGGTGTTAATAGTGGGATATTTCTTTTCAATAATCACTTTTAGATCAGTTGGATTATCACTTGTGTAGGAAGGGTTGCCAGAAGTGTCCGTCTGTGCATAATAACTCATCATAAGTATCTCAGCAATCTTCTGGAAATTGTTCGCGGATTACAGATTACACGATGAACAATTTATTATTTAGTACAAGCATAAAAATGAGAAACAGGTATGGACAAGGGATACATTCATAATCAATTCACTCCACTATTCAGTCCTACTATGGTCATGGGGAGGCTGGTTCCTGTCTCTTCTGACTATGGGCGAAGGCACCCTGAACAGCTCACCAGTCCATCGTAGACTCAATACACACACAACCATTCACACTCTGGGGAAATCGGAGTACCTGGATGAAACCTGGATGAAGGTATTCTGGGGAGAACATACAAATTCCACACAGAAACATGCAAACCCGGGAATCGAATCCAGGTCCTTGTTGCTGTGAGGCAGACATGTTAACCACTACAGCACTGTGCTGCCTAGCTGGATTGCTAACACAATATAATGAAGCATAGTGAGCTAGTTTGCTTGATAAGCATATTAATAAAGAGTAAGATGTAACACACTTGGTATTCTGCAGATAAAAATAACATAATAATTTTTACCAGCTGTGATAGTGTAGCTGATATTGTTTTCATTTCATTCTGTCAGTTTGTGCATTTGTGTATATATATGGTATTTTTTATTTTTTTTTGTGGCTACACAATATAGATCTCAAGCTTTGTCAAGCATATAAATATGTTTGACTTATCAACATCAAATTGTCAGGGTAGCAACTTGGGACCAAAGTCTGAAATATTTGTAGAAATGATCATTGTAGGTCAAATTCATAGTCAGTAAAAATAACTGCCAATTGTTTATAATGGCTAGAAAATGGCTGGTGCGATTTCTCCATCGTGGACCTTTATTTTTCTTGATCCTTTTACAGTTTTTTTTAAAAAGCTCATATATTATGGCTTTGTGCAGTATATTATCACAGCCCAACCTGTGTTCTTGTGTACCTGATGGAACATGTATGTGCTTTAGCCACTGTGTATGGTGTAGCAGATGGTGCAATTCAGAAGCTTGTGTTATAATGACAACAATGCTGTATGCTGAGTTCTGGTGAAGTGTGTTTGTTTTGCCAAAGTCAACAGGAATTGAGGTTTTTCTTTCTTCATCTGATGGCATACCTGTTTGCCCAGTTGTGCAAGGAATAATAACAACCCGGATAGGAAATGAATGTCCCGGATACCGAGGCTACTGATTTGTGACTTATGCCAGATAACACCAGGTTTTAATATTTAGGCAAATATAAAAATTCTCTTTTTTATCAAATTAAAAATAAATTTTAAGCCAGTTAGCCAGTAAGCTAACGGTTTGTCTAATAATTCAAGTTTGATTTGCATGCATGTTTAGCTGGGGGTGTAAATGTTTTTAGGATATTTCTGACTGTATTTTAAAAGTTTCATTTAACAGAATTTCAGGAATTCCTCCTCTTTCCTCACTCTTCGTCTTCACTCATTTGCCAAACTGGTTAATCCTACTAGCGTCATGGTGAGGTTGGAGCCTATCTCAGCTGACTCTGGGTGAAGGCAGGGTACATACTGAGCAGCTCCCTAGTCCATCGCACACACACACAAACACACACACACACACACACACACACACACACACACACACACACTCACACACACACACACACACACACACACACAC
>JBCNYG010000008.1:25340883-25355790 GCA_039654305.1 Porochilus rendahli | reverse complement strand
CTGAGATGGGCGCCAGCCCCCCCGCGACCCTAATTAGGAATAAGCGGTTCAGAAAATGAATGAATGAATGAATGAATGAATGAATATCCCATGTATTTAATTAAGAGGAGTTAATAGAAATGTCTTGTTGATAGAAACAAGGACAAGATCTACATTATAAGAATTGGGCAGAAAAGCTGTTCAGGATGTACATGTACTCCATCTTTGCCTAGAGTAGGCTTTGATACGTTCCAAGTGCCTTGGGAAATGAGTGAGGTGAGTGAGTGAACAGTTCCATTTCATTAAAATCAATGTTTATATTCATTGAACAGGATATATGACATATGGTGAGTTCATTGTCTGAGTGTATGAATGTGCTGTGCATGATCAGAATGATGAGGTGTCTTATCTTTTGTAATCTCATCATAAGATAATCTTAGCAGTAATATAACATACACACACACACACACAGAGCCCCCCCAACAGCAAATGCAGTCAATCAACTCCAGGCCCACGTTTGTGAACATAATTCTGCTCTGTTCATGATTTGCCTCTCCTTTCTGCCTGTTTACGCCTCCGCTCCGGTTAGACCCGGTGCAGCTGCGTTGGCAGTGCGAGTAGTGATGCATTAACAACAGTAACGAGCTTGCGGAAGGAAGCGGGGAGGGAGAGCGGCTCCCCTGCCGTGATGTCGCTCGTACTTTTGAATGCTAAACACTTGACGCAAATCTCTGTGAGTGCATCCGCTGCTGAGAGTCAACAGGCAAGCACTGGCAGACAGACCGCTAATGTTGTCTCGTTAGCAAAGAAAGTAGCAGCTTTGAATCAGTATGCAAAACAAACTACGTCGTGTTTGTCATCTGTCGAATCTGCGAGAAAAAAATGTATCTGGACTGGAGAAAAATCAGAAGAGTAGTTTTAAAGTGGTGTTTGCTACACAGTACAGTTTGTATAGCCGATGTGAACATTTTTTTGTTTGTTTGTTTTTTTGGCCTTTTTAAACAGCACTTTCCTCTGAGTGTGTTACTCTGTGCCTGAGTACGCATGCACAGCAGTTCAGCAAAAATGTGTCTGGGTGGCATCATATGCTGCGAGGGAAGCCTTCGCCCTCCCAGGTTGGAATCTGCCAAATGGTGATAATAGGTGATAAAAACGAGACGGTGCTGGCTGATGCTGATAATTAAAAACACGACTTATTTTCATGTGAAAAATTGTTTTCTAAATGATTTAGTCTGATTACAAGTTATGTTCTGAAAGTCGGAAGGAAATTTTTAATATGCCATGGTAACTTTACGTCTTCTTTTTTTCCCCCTTTCCTTTCTTTTCTTTCTTTTTTAGCATATACGACCTTTAACCTGTGATTGTCTACACTGTTGGGTAGGTTTTTTTTTTTAGGATGTGCATATTATGTATATGGGTGATGTATTTTTGTGATCCATTTTAGAATTGAATTAGGGACAAGCTCTGAAACAAGGGTCCTATGACAGCAGATAATCAGATCAGGCCCTTCAGCCAGATCTGATTAATCTAACAGGAAACGATTGATGGGAGTCTTGAGGGAGTCGTTTATAGTCAGGCTCAGCCTTTCTGCCTTAGAAGAAGGCAAGCAAATAGATGGATTTTTTTTTAATGTACAAAATGCACCATCAAGATCAGATTTACTATCTGCAGGGTTTTCACCTGCTAAACGGAATCTGACCTCGTCCCTAGCGTGCGCTTTACGATTTGCCTCGCAGGCTCAAAATGAATGTAACGTCATGTGAAATAAATGGGGCTGCCTGTACGGACACATCCGTAATTCTTGTCGGGTTTTGAACAGCTTGCCAGACATTTGTTGACAGGCTTATCATAGTTATCAAGTGTAGTCAAGCAGTAGTTAAGCAGTGAAGCCTCTGTGTGTAGGCTAGACATGTGCAGGTAGGTTATTTCCTTGTTTGCAATTCACCACTTTAAATCGTGATTAAACATTTAATAGTCTGGCACTGATGGCTTAGAAAGACAGGAAAGTGAGCCATGATAATATCAGCTGTGCAATCATGAACTGCTCACTGGCACTGGTGATCGAGAGAACTCAGTTGGATAGCAGGGTATTAGGAGATCCACAATATGTGCAATAAACAGGAACAAAAACTTAATATAGTTTCAATATAAACCTTTCATTAACTGTTTTCTAATATTTTCTGCCAAGAACAGCACATGAGGGCAACAAAACCCAACCTAACAGAATTTCAAATTATTATTACCATTGCAATGTTAGCAGTGTTACATTTGCTGTTGAAGTTTCCATTTTTGACCATTTAAGGGTGATTTATTTTTTTTTTTGCTTTGATGTTTTTTTCCAGTGGCATCCCTAATATATACATCATGCACTACATGTGTCAAAACCTTTACCAAGCTTTAATTTCATGTTAAGAAACTCAAATCACCCTCCATTTATCATGACAGAGAGCAAGGGTGCCCCTGCGAGACCAGCAGAAGAGGACCGAACTAACTGGTGGTATCAGTTGCTACCAGAGAGTTCAAAACAAGAGACAGAAATAGTGTTTACTTGTAATCCGTTTTGCTTTACAGTGTACTCAGAGATATTTAACCTTGGAAATGACATGTACTTTGTGTACATGTAATGTGGGAGGCAAGGAAGCCAAGGGAGCCTCAGTCGAGGATAGTCTTTTAGTGAATCTGTTTAAAAATAACTCACTTACTCATTTGCATCACTGCTTAATCCTACTAGGGTCCTTGGAAGGCTGGAGCCTATCTCAGCCGACACTGGGTGAATTCAGCCATCACAGGCATGACACCCAATAATTCACACTCACATTCACACATATGGGCAATTTGAAATAGCCAGTTAGCCTAATGTGCATGTATTTGGACTGTCGGAGGACACCAGAGTACCCAGAGGAAACCCACGCAAGCACAGAGAGAACATGCATACTTCACACACAAATGCCCAAGTCGAGCCCGGGACTTGAACCCAGGACGTTCTTGCTGTCAGGCGGACATGCTAACCACTACACCACCATGCGAACCCCAGTTCTTATTGTAAAAATAAAAATAATGAAAACAACTCTACCATCCTGTGTCAGAGTGAAGCCATTTGAATGGGTGACTCGACTGGTGTATGAATATGCAGTGATTGATGCCCGCATGCATGAGGAATATAAATATTCGTTCTCTCTTCCTGCAGTGACTGGAAGACATAGTGGGATATTGGACCCCCAGAATGCCAACGAGTCTCTATATTTTTGTTTTCTTGAAGTGTGACATTTTTCTCTCTTTCCCATCTGCTCTGGTCTTGGCTAAGCTAATGTCCACTGTCATGGCTCATGGAGTGCTATCCTGGAGGGTTGTTGTTTTTTTGTCATTATGGTGAACATTATGGTGTAACTTGCATAACAGATTATGATGTTATGAATTTACAGTTCAGAGATCTGCCGAAAATGTGCAGCCTTTCTGAAAAAATCAAATCAGACTGATCTGGAAATGGACTGAGTGTCTATTCAAGCTCTGAACATCTGGCTCATTGCTTCAGACTCATCCTGAGTTAAGACAGAGTGGTACCCAGGTTCTACCCCAAGTGCACCCAAGGCTTGGATTTTAGAGTTTAGAGCCCCAGCTGTTCAATTAATGACCGAATGTTGCCAAGAACACAGGTGGTCATATTTTCTGCAGGAACTTGATGACTGGAAAGGCTACTTATTATCGGTTTGAAAATTAGAAAGCTGACCTGGCATACTTGGGCACCAAGCATTCTCCTTGGATCACATTAAGGTTTTTTTCAACAGTAGATTCACAAGATGTATTTGCAAGCTTTATATATATGGGACACTCTGAAATCTGAAATTTAGGCTAATGTGCATGTCTTTGGATTGTCGGAGGAAACCAGAGCACACAGAGGAAACCCACATAAGCATGGGAAGAGCACATAAGCACCACAGAGAAGTGCCCTTCCCAACAACGGGGATCGAACCCAGGACGTTCTGGCTGTGGGGTCACAGTGCTAACCACTACACCACTCATGCATTGTACAGTATACTACAGCATTTCTCTCCAATACAAGTAACCTAATGGACCCTCTTAAATAATATCTGTAATCGACAGCGTGAGGTCAGCTGCCCTTATCAAACAGGAAGTGTGGTCATTAAAACTGAGCTCATGGTGCCAGGATTTCTTGAGCAATTGCAATGAAGTGAGAAAAGATATTGAGAAGACTTCAGTCTGGCAAGCACCGAGCAATGAGACATGGGTGCAGCTGTTGTTCCGATTGCTCCCAAGGGTGTGCATATTGTTCTGCACACTAAGGTTTGCCACCCTTGTACTCCCTACTAAAGATACTGTCTCAACATCTTAAACATAAATTTCCCAGATTGATGACTTCCCTAATTGCTTAATACTAAGTAAGCTGCTCAGTTCAATATAACTGAGAGCAAGAACCTGCACTTAATTTAGCTAAGATGGTTGGATATTCCAGCCAAGTCACTTGCCTTTGCCGAACAGCACCATGAATAATCAATCCTTTTTTTAACTTTATCGTCTCCAATAGCTGCACCAAGTTGTTGGCATGGACACTTTTACAGCATTTGGCAGATGCCCTTATCCTGAGCAACTTCCATTTTTTGTATCATTCATACAACTGAGCAGTTGAGGGTTAAGGGCTTAGTTCAAGGACTTAACAGTGGCAGTTTGGTAGTACTTGGGCTTGATCCACTGACATTCTGATGAGTAAACCAGAGTCTTAACCACTCAGCAGGTTCGTTGGTCAAAGCACCTGCTAAGCTCAACACTTTTTCTTGATGCTACAAATATTTTGTCCATCCATTGTCTGTACCACAAGATCATGGGATGATGGAGCCAATCCCAGTCTGTACCACAAGATTATGGGATGCTGGAGCCAATCCCAGTCTGTATCACAAGATCATGGGATGCTGGAGACAATCCCAGACTGTACCACAAGATCATGGGATGCTGGAGCCAATCCCAGACTGCACCACAAGATCATGGGATGCTGGAGCCAATCCCAGACTGCACCACAAGATTATGGGATGCTGGAGCCAATCCCAGACTGTACCACAAGATTATGGGATGCTGGAGCCAATCCTAGTCTGTATCACAAGATCATGGGATGCTGGAGCCAATCCCAGTGTGTATCACAAGATCATGGGATGCTGGAGTCGATCCCAGTCTGTACCACAAGATTACAGTATGCTGGAGTCGATCCCAGCCTGTATTACAAGATCACGGGATGCTGGAGCCGATCCCAGTCTGTATGTCAATCCCAGCTGACTCGGAGCGAGGGGTGGAGTACACCCTGCAAAGGTCACTGGTTGTTTACGGGGCTTACACGGATGCAAACAACCATTCACTCTAACATTCACATCTATAAACCATTTAGCATAGCCGGTGGACCCAAAGTGGATGTGTTTGGACTATGTGAGGAAACAGGAATGCCTTGAGGTAACTCATTCAAACACAGGGAGAACATGCAAACGGCACACACAAAGGATTCAATAAATTTCTTGGGCTGGCAGTTTGTTCCTTATATGGGATTATAACAAACTCTCTGCAAACAATGTTACAAGGCTGCTGAGTCAAGCCTTGTTGTTATTTGCATAAACTCAGGGTGTGAGTGTGAGACTGCAGGGTATAGCAATGATCCATGACTGTTTAAGGCTGGTTGCTTTTTTCCACCTTACTGTCCTGACTGCCATCTACCTAATTTCTGCATCCAGCCAGAATAGCACTCTATTCACATTCAAGAGTTCAGAGTCTTCGCGTACTGTACATGTTGTCCAACTTGGGTAATGCAATTCTCCGAACAAAAAAGCTAGTGATCTATTGTAAGTGGAGCTCCGGTGCCTGTGCAATTACTCTGACCTCATTACATCAAATTGCTCTCCTGTTTCACCCTGATGATAATTTGAGCGAGAACAAACAACTCCCTAACCAAAGGAGCTCTATGCAATATAATTGAATTTGTATATTGGGGAAGCTGATGCTGTTCTGTGCCTTCTTTATAGCAAATAATGGTGTTTACTGGAAATCTGGTAAATTGGTGACTATGACCATTCAGCTAGAGTGTTAACAATAAGTGTCTGCAGCAGTGACAGAGGCGGGAAGCCTGCTTCATTGGGGACACAAATATAATGTAAACATTGCATACAGAAATTCTAATTCTTTTTCCACTCTCCTCTCAGAAATCGTACCGGATGTCACTTTCAAACCAAAATAAGAAAAGAAGCTATTCTTGGAATTGCCTCAGAGTTGCTGCTAATAAAATAGCTTTGCAAATGTAGAGCTCATTAGAAAACATTGTCTTCAGCCTTTTCTTGAATAATAATCAGAGGTGTTTTAAAAGCAGGCAGAGGTGAATGTGATGCTTTAGTTCATTTTTAATCGAGGTCCAAGGTCAAACCATTGGCGGATAAGAATCTCCATATCAGCGCTGTTCCGTTTTCTTCATTTCTATTTCCATCCTACTGAGTTGAATTGTTCTCCCTGGCTATTTTGATCCATCTGGGGTATTTCTCAGATGTGCTTTATGTTTCAGTTAGGGATTTACGGAGTCAGCACTGCTACGCAGGTGCTGATGCATGTGTTTCCGGTGCTTTTCTCCTTTATTTAAATTTTTTTTCCCTTTTCACCCCTGTTGTACGTCCTCATAATAAAGCTTGGTGTCTGCACAGCATGCTAATGTACTTATATTACAACTATGAAAATAGTTTAACCTCTTTTGTTGCTTTATAGTCCTGTAGCGTATTATCCAGTAGCTACTTGCGAAACGTGGGGCACATTGACGGTTCGTAGAACGTATGAGGATATTCCGTGCTAATGTTTTTACCGACACTGTGTACTGCTTCAATACAGACTGTATAATAGTATAAAACAGAACTCATCCCTCTGGTCATTGTGTTCCATATTGAGTGGCCGTCTGTTGACACGCTGTCCACTCACTTGACCCTCATTACCGTACTGCATTATTAGACTGTGTTATTAAATTCATCCCTCTCATGTGTCTGTCCCTGTCTAGAGTCTGAAATTAACCAGGCTACAGTCTAGCTTGTGTGAAGTGTGTGTGTGGGCCTGTTTAATCTAATACTAACACATCCAACATCCAAGTCTTATTTGTCTTTTTTTTTAGTGTCTCTTTTGTTCTCACTTATTTATAATTATTGGTTTAAAGGCTTTAACCACAACACCGTGACTCAAGAAATTGTTTCCACAGCTATCTCAATCTAATCATACAGCAACATGTTTTAGGTGAGAAAATTGTTGGGGTATTCAGTGTATATAGTGCTTGCGATATGACCCCAACATAATAAAACCTCCTTAAAACCTGCTGTATATTACATAGATTGAATATCTGGTGATCCTGTGCCCTTCTGTGTCTGTATCTATGCTGGATGGAATTTTTTTTGGGCCGCCACGGATAGTAGTGGTTACCATGTAAGAAGTAAGAAGTAGAAATAAGAAGGTCCTGGGCTCCTGAAGGGCGTTTCTGTGTGGAGTTTGCCTGTTATACCCGTGCTTATATGGGTTTCTCCCACAGTCCAAAGATATGCACATGAGGCTGATTGGTTGTTCCAAATTGCCCCTAGGTATGGATGCGAGCCTCCCCTCAAACCTAATCCAGATCATCTCCGAAATCTGTCCAAAGCCTCGCACATAATTTTGGCGTAATCCCGCCAACAAACAAACCCTGGATAAAACATAATGTCCTTGGCAAAGATGATAAGTACCGTCAGGACAGAGTTCAGAAGGACTGAAACAGGATGGTATGTGTCCTTTTGAACATAGGCTGTGGACCTCCTGTGGTGTGGCACGGTGGTGTAGTGGTTTGCATGTATGCCTCACAGCAAAAAGGAACTGGGTTTGAGTCCTGGGCTCGGCGAGGGCGTTTCTGTGTGGAGTTTGCATGTTTTTCCAGTGCTTGTGTGGGTTTTCTCCAGGTACTCCTGTTTCCTCCAAGTTCCAAAGACATGCACATTAGGCTGATTGGCTGTTCCAAATTGCCCAAAAATGTGAGTGTGTATGGTTGTGTGTGTTGGCCCTGGCCAGGGTGAACCCTGCCTTCACCCAGGGTTGGTTGAGATAGGCTCCAGCCTCCACCCTAGTAGGATTAAGCGCTTTGGCAAATTAATATACGAATGAATTAATGGATCTGCTTTATTATATAACATAACTGTGACATGATCTTTCACAATCCCAAAAGTCACAAGTTGCAGTGTTGTGTTGCAATGTTTTACTAAACTAAAAGACACTTTTCTCTTGCCGAGGTCCGTTTTTTCCAGCAGGAATGATTACAGTGCCTGTCAGATTTTGCAATCATTCACCCATTCCCACTCGATTTCATTTAAAGAATACCTTTCTCCCACTCCATTTCCTCATCCATTTTTCTATTCTCCAGCATATCACATGGCCTTCCCATCTTTTTACCTCCTTTGAAGTAAGACACGGCTCATTTAATCCAGTTAATAGTCAACCTCATTCAGCTGGACCACTTTGGTGACTCCTAAATTGCCAGCAGCCTTCAAAAACATTTTCCACTGAAGTACAGAGTACTCACCATTGTTTCCCCGAGACACATATTTATTACTGAGTTTATCATAAGAGATAATTGAGTTTTGGTGAGTAAGCTCCGGGTGATTGGATGATTGGGCTGACCATTTTTTTGTTGTAACTCATTTTGCCATTTGCTGAAATGCTTCCTTTTATTAGGGTCGTGGGGACATAGGAGCCTATCTCAGCCGACACTGAGATAGGGCGGTGCACACCCTGGACAGCTCACCAGTCCATTACAGGGCAGCACACACAACCATTCACACTCACATTCACACCTAAGGGCAATTTGGAACAGCCATTTAGCCTCATGTGCATGTCTTTGGACTGTAGGAGGAAACTGGAGTATCCAGAGGAAACCCACACAAGCATGGGGAGAACATGCAAACACCAACATGCCCACCCATATTAAAAGAAGCAATATCTATTCATAAAGTGTACTTATCTCATAATTGCTTTGTTCCAATCATGTGAGATAACTAGCATTCACGGTACTAGCATGATGACTTTCTTTTTGTCCGTGTCATCTGAAAATCTTCCTTTTTCAAGTAACACCCCCCCCCCGAACCCATTTTTGCCCCCGATTCCTCCCCACCCCCTAATTTAGTTGTATCCAGTTCCCACCTGTCAAGTGTTGCCTTCCCTATCACAGGATCACCACCAACCAGGGAGGGGCGTAATCATGCACATGCCCCCCTCCAAGATATGCGAGGCTGCCACCGGCCTGTTTACAAACTGCTGCGCACTTGGAGGCAACCTAACAAACTTAGAGGGAGAGCGATATCCGCCCTTCATACAAATGGTGATTGCTGTGAGTGACAGGGAAGTGAGCATATGCCATCCGTCCCGTGTGAGCTCAGCCAGTTATCTCCCATGGACTCCCGGTTGCGGATGGCTGCAGCATCAACCTGGATTTGAGCTTGTGATCTCCACGTTGATAGTCGCGCATCTTGTCGATGTTAAACATCGGGAGCTCGAGTAACATCTTTTGATATCCAAATGATTATGACCGTTCAATGAATATGGACGGCACAGTGGCATAGTGGGTAACACTTCGGCCTCACAGCAAGAAGGTCCTTGGTTTGAGTCCTGTTCTCGACACTACCATTTCCGTGTGAAGTTTTCTTGTACTCCCCATTCTTGCATGAGTATTCTGGTTCCCCCCCACTGTCCAAAGACATGTACATAAGGCTAATTGTTTGTTGCAAGTTGCCCCTCAGTGTGGAAATGGATTGGCGAGATGTTCAGGGCGTGCCCTGTCTAGACTTTGAGTCGGCTGGGATGGGTCCCAGCCTCCCTGTGAATCCAATAGCAGATAAGGCGGTTCAGAAATTGAAATAGGAAAAAAGGCACAATTCTACTTGAGAATAAAATGAATCCACTTGGGTTGTCTTCTCATTTGGGAACCTCTTCACTAAAATGTTTGTGATTAAATTAATGTTTTCTCTCTGTCTGCTAGGAATTTCTTCTTAACAATTTTAGCAATGGTAATGCCAAACAAATGTTAAAGTTTTTACTTTACATTTATTCTCTTCTTATGTTAACTACCTCTCATGTCCTCTAGCTCTCATCTCCTCCCTCACCGTCTCACTGTCACCACTTTCCTCCTTCTACACACGATGAGCTTGATGCTATCGTTTCACTGCTCCTTCTCTTCGCTATCCTCCTCTCTTTCTCTTTCACAGTGCAGCTTGTCACACCAGCCTTCCTCCTCCACAGCCTGAATCTGCAAGGTCTCTCCAAACCGTTACAGTTTAATAAGCCCGGGTCGTGAATAATATGCAGGCTGTCATTGTGTTTGCTGGTGTAGAAGTTAAGGTGTGCGTGGGTGTGTGTGTTATCAGCACCTGACAGATATACTTGAAGGCAGAAACATTGCCTGCACCCTCACTTAGGCTTGCACTCACACACACAGTACGTTGTTCTGCCAGGCTGAGATAGTGCCAGGAGCAGCATTAATTGACAGCGGAGCTAAAGAGATGTACTGTGCAAGAGCTCTGGGGAAGGAAAGCCCTTGGGACCATCAATCCCAAACTATGGCATGTGCTGCCAGCGTATGTGTGCCAACATACATCCCCCCCCTATTTGAGGGATGCTCAAGAGCCTGGAAAGATTGTGTGCTTTTGTTTCCAGTCGGAATATGATAATATTGAACATAGAAAGTCTCTACATACAGTGGGGTCTCCAGACACTAACATCATCATTATGTAAACTGATTGTTGCAATTGTTAGGCAAAAATTCAGCATACGCTCCACGTCTTCTTTTATTTCCAAGTCTAAGGCACGCATGTAGAAATCAGAGTCACTGTGCAGAGTGAATGCATTATACTGTAAACACATCACATTTGGGTATGATGTCGCCTAGCTTGGCTAGACGGCAAAAATCAAAAAACACATTGTTGCAGCGATGTACCCTCAGGTGTACCCCGCCTTTGAACAGCGTCGACTGTTATGAGTTCCAGTCTCCTCACAACCTTAGTAGGATTAAATGGTTCAGCAAATGAGTGTGTGAGAGTACTTAAACAGGAATAGTTATGTTTTAATCAGTCAGCATAATATCCTTGATATTAACTTGATTAAGTTTTATGTGGGTGGCATGGTGGTGCAGTGGTTAGCACGTCTGCCTCATAGCAAGAAGGCCTGGGTTTGATTACCGAGCTTGGGCGTTTCTGTGTGGAGTCTGCATGTTCTCCCTATGCTTGCGTGGGTTTCCTCCCAAAGTCCAAAAACATGCACAGTAGGATAATTGGCGGTTCCAAATCGCCCGTGAGTGTGAATGGTTGTGTGTGGGTTGGCCCTGCGATGGCCTGACGATCTGTCCACGGTGTACCCTGTCCTCGGCTGTGATGGACGCCAGCCTTACCCACAACCCTGATTAGGATGTTTTTAGACTTGATTCCACTCACGATCAATACTGATTAGCAGCAGTAGTTCTAATGAAAAATCTCGAAGATCTGCATACACTGAAATATGGACGAGGCAAGTTTATTCAGAAAATGTTCACTTGACAGCAGATTTAAATATTTTTAATTCCTTACTCTTGACTGAATATTTCACAGGAAGATGAATGCTAGCTGTGAGAGTTGTGTTGGAATATGCATTATCATGATTTGGTTATAGGAGGATCTGACGCTGCATGGAGGTGCAATACGGTGATCAGCTTCTTACTTCAACTTATTCCTCATTCAAGTGTATTCAGCTGCTCTTCTGCAAATACCAACAGCAGGGGTTTTTTTTGTTCTTCTTTCACTCTGCCCTATCCCATGTTTATCATGTCATCTTTAACGGTCTGTGGAGGAAACATGATCTGAAATACGCAGCCACGCTTTTACACATTTTCAACTAGGATTTCGGTCTTTTGAGGAAATGTTCCAGGCCTAATGAGGACATTTCGCGACAGAATGTTGCTGCGACCTTTTTCCGCATTGAACCACATTGCTTTCAAGGTCGTAGCCTTCTCAGAAAGTGCTGATCTCGGATCTCTTGAGGCTTTTCATGTCCTAATAAATGGGATTAAACCGAGCTAAAAAGAACTAACTCCAGATAAGATGAATCCAGATAAGCACCTTCTATTTTTTACCCCCTCTCGTTCTCACTTTTTTCTTTTCTTTTTTTACCAAACAGATTTTCTCCTTCTCTGAAGAGCCTGTCAACACCAATATAATTCTCTGTCGCAAAGGCTGTTTGCAGCATGAACATGAAATGTGCAGAATCACAAATATACCAGTACATCACGAAAAAGCTTGTGCCAGTTCCAGCTGGAACTGTTTTGTTTTGCTGAAAGAAATTTTTTAATCTTTATAATTTGTGAAGTTGTTCAGCTGGTGGTGTTGACAGAGAATGTTTGAAATGTGAGATTGAACAATGGCTTGCTGGCAAAGAACATGTCTGAAATGACTGTAGGAAGAAATTATACATGACAGAGGAGTGAATTGATTGGTTTAAACATCATGGCTGTATACACTGATATATCAATAAATTATTGTATCACGGTATAACAAACCATATCCACCAGCAGAATATTGCTATTGAAGATAGCGGTAGTGTTTTACTCCTATCAATGAACTCTGTCTTATAGAATAGGATACATACTGGGTGGCATAGTGGCGTAGTGGTTAGCACATCTGCCTCACAGCACAAAGGTCCTGGGTTCGAGTCCCAGGCTTGGCGAGGGGGTTCTGTGTGATTTTCACATGCTTGCATGGGTTTCCACCAGATACTCTGGTTTCCTCTGACAGACAAAAGACATGTACATTAGGCGTGAGTGTGCCCTTAGGTGTGAGTGTGAATGGTTGTGTGTGTTGGTCCTGTGATAGTCTGGCAGGCCCTGCCTTCGGCCAGTGTTGGCTGAGATAGGCGCCAGCCTCTGCTTAGCCCTACTTGGATTAAGTGGTTCAGCAAATGAGTGAGCGGTTGATGATACTTACTGGAAAAAGAAAATAACCTTTATATATATATTTGGCTTATAGAATATATTGTGATATAATTTTTAAGTTGTATCGCTCCGCTGTAGTTATAAGTTATAAGAATATAACTGGGTTTCAGCAGTGTAGTTGGGTTTCTAACCTAGGCCTAATGCCTCCTTTACCCGACTATTCATAATTGGAAGAAGATTTCTGGTTGGATGGATGGATACCACAGTGATTCACTAACTAGCCTTTCTGTATAGATTTTGCATGTCCTCACCATTCATGCATATGTTTCCTCTGGGTCCTACAGTCCAAAGACATTCACATTAGATGAAGTGGTGACCTGCCTCTCACCCAACATCAGCTGGGATTGGCTATAGATTTCCCTGCGACCCTGACGGATAAGTGGTACACGTAATGGATCGCTAAAAATGGGTAGTAAAATAATAATAATTGTATCTACATTTCTGTATTGTAAGTGAAATCAAGTGCTTCAGGATGTTCGGCTATTGGAAAATAATCAGTTCAGCAGTGCTAGTGGCGTCAACAAACAGCAATCCCGTTGCGTTTTAGTGCATAAAAGCTGTATTTTATATTAATAGCATACAAACATTTTTTAGCACTGCAGTAAAAGCTGAAATGTTGCCTTTGGTTATCAGGTCATTCATACTGCTTGAGGGTTAATATTTCATCCTCGCTTCACTTTTCCCAGCTCATCCATCTGGAGCAAACGCTACCCAGCACCCAATCAAGGTCACCGGAGTGAAACTCTGATGGAGGGATCGAGTATCATACAACCACAGTGGCTACTCGGGGGCTATTTTTGGAACAAAGCTCTTTCTCTTTTGCTTTTCAAGAGCCTGGTGCTTGTACATTCATTACATCACTAGGCAGTATGTGTGACGAGTGACACTCCGTCTTTTCCCCTGATGAGATGGACAAAGTGGCTGCCTGTTTTAATGAAATTAGTTATTATACACACATACATACCAGTGGTTCACCCCAGTACCAACAAGCTGCCACTGTCAGCCCTTGAGCAAGGCCCTTACCCCTTAACTGCTCAGTTGTATTAATGAGATAAAAATGTAAGTCACTCTGGATGAGGATGTTGGCCAACTGCCATAAATGTAAATGTAAATATACAGTATGCATGTAAACTGAGTGTGAGGTCTTGTGCAGAGAAATCATAGCCTGAGGGCTTTGGTAGCTTTTGGCTTGTTTCCCTTTCCATAATGAAGAAGCCCTTTCTGATGAGCAGCCAATACTTCACAGGAATTTGTAAACATTTGATCTTTTAGGGTATTTGATGTTTTTTTTGTTTTTTTTTTGATACACTGTATTAAGTCCACAAGGAAAATTTGGTTTTGGAGTGTTTATCCCACACAAAGTGAGCACACACACATACACTCAACAGGCACATTGCAGCACCTGGAGAGCAGTTGTGAGTTGGCCATGAAGTTGGAGGAAGAGGAGGCGCTGTTCATTTCCCCACTGCCACATTTTTCCTGTCGGTTCGGGAATGGAACCAGTGACCTTTTGGTCCCAAACCCACTTTTCTAACCTTTTGTCCACAGTTGCTCCCAAGAAAACATTGATTTATTATCTGGAAGATGTTAGAAGTGTTTGGTTTGTCGTCAGTACAGTATTTTTCTTCACTTCCATGAAACATTTTCACAAACGATAGTTAAGCTTGCCGGTGGGTAACTTCTTAGCCCAGTTGATTTTTTTTTTCTCAGAGCTCAGTGGAGAATGTTTGGATCAGGTTTTGTTTTCTTGATCATATTTTTTGTTTTGTTTTTGGGCATAAAGCCTCAGTTTGTTATGGATGGATGCTTGGATGCTTGTTGAAACATTTGTTGTTGGTCTTCTTGCACATTAGAATAATATAATTCAATTCAATTCAATTTTATTTGTATAGCGCTTTTTACAATTGACATTGTCGCAAAGCAGCTTTACACAGTAA
>JBCNYG010000008.1:25313478-25324553 GCA_039654305.1 Porochilus rendahli | reverse complement strand
GTAGACTCTGTCTCATGCTACCACTAGAGTGAAAGAACCAGCAGCATTCAAAAGTGACCAAAACATCAGCCAGAAAGCATCGGAACTGAGAAGTGATCTGTGGTCACCACCTGCTGAACCACCCCTTTATTGGGGGTGTGTTGCTAATTGCCTATAATTTCCACCTGTTGTCTGTTCCATTTGCACAACAGCAGGTGAAATGAATGTTAATCAGTGTTGCTTCATAAGTCGAGAGTTTGATTTCACAGAAGTGGAATTGACTTGGAGTTACATTGTGTTGTTTAAGTGTTCCATTAATTTTTTTTGAGCAGTGTACTTTACCCTCAGTCTGTTTATTTGCTAGCAGAATTACACAAAAAGTCATGTGTGGATTTTCGTGGATTGTCGAATCCAATTCTGAATTCTAGAATTTTTTAAAGCATTCTTCAACATTGTGATGTGTGTTTTTGAAGATGGATTGCTGGACTTGGCAGAGGTTTGCACTTTTCGGGTGTTCTTGATCTCATTAACTGAAATGTGTGCATATGTTTGCTTTATTTATATTATTATTTATAGCTCGTTTTTTTAGACATGCAGATTTCACAGTATAATCGTCCCCCTGTTATTTCAGTGAGGCAGAATGGAATTTGAATCTAAAGGACTGAATGTGAGAGAGCAAGAATGTGTGGGTGTGTGAGAGAGCGGCAGCGAGGGAGAAATTGAGAAAAAGAGAGACATCGTTTTAGGAAAGGACACGTTGTGTTTGTTGCTGCAAAATTCACCTGTCTATAACCAAGAACCACACAGAGCTGAGTATAATGGGTATAAAATATACATTAGAGCTTACAGATATTACGATCGATGTTGGCTAAGGTAAAAAACGTAATGGAATGTGTCGGGAGGGGAAACTATATCATAAACAGGGTGGTGTTCTGACCTGATTATTCTACCCTATTATACAGCGATTTCAGAAACACTCAATCCTACTATGGTCACAGTGACGTGACCATCGTAGGATTGAAGGCGAAGGCGGGGTATACCCTGAACAGCTGGCTAGTTTATCATAGGGCCAACACAACTACTCACACCCCGCAATTTTAGAACAGCCAGTTAGTCTAATGACTGTAGGATGAAACCAGAGTACCTGGAGGGAACCCAAGCAGATACAGGGAGGACATGCAAACTCAACACAGAAATGCCCTAGGCCTCGAACCCTGAGCCTTCTTGCTGTGAGGTGGACGTGCACTACGCCACCGCAGTCTTAACCCTCCCAATATTAATTACTATAATTCATCTGCATTGGAAAGCTAATGCTAACAAGGCTTGAAACTTAATCTGAAATAGTGAATGAGATATAGATTTTACAAAGCAAACTAAAACTGACAGCTCATCCATTAACTGTCCTTGGTTTAGGCAATGTACATAAGCATTTGCCACTGGCAGAGCAGCGTTCTTGAAATAGCTTGCTGTGTGCTCGCTATCCTACTCCATCAGATTATACTGTTATAATGGAAAGTCATCGGCTGCCCGACCCTGACCCCACTTTTCAACAGTTCTGATAATACAGAGTGCAAGAATGGAGAGTGGTCAAAAAAGCAGCAGCACCAGCAACAAGCAATCAAATTCCCTCCCCTGCCAGCTCCCTAGTTGACCTTGTTCCAAATTAATCCACTCCTATAGAAAGGAGGGGGGGGGGTTAAATGAAAAACTGCTGACAGTTTAATAAAAAAAAAGGGGGGGGGGTCAGACACTGGGCGAAGGTAGGGAACAACCTGAACAACTCACCAGACCATCGCAGACCAAAACACACCATTCACACTCACTTCCACAGGCAATGTGGAACAACCACTTTGCATAACATGCATGTCTTTGGACGGTGGGAGGACACTGGAGTACCCAGAGGAAACCCATGCAAGCAAGGAGAGAACATGCAAACTTCCAAACCCAGGACCCTTCTTGCAGTCGTGCCAACCACAGAGAACACACCGAAATACCAGTGTACAAAGCCTGCGTGCTGAGGACTTTTTCGGCACATCAAGTAAGGAGGTTTCACACCTTCCACATACATTGCCGAAGACACATCCTGAACATCACCTGAGAGAACAAGTACACAAGGGTTTCTACACTCCATAATCACGCGGGTTTAAAGGATGCCTATATATAGATATTACGCTGAGTGCACCTGTCGGCTTTTTGTTTAGAAGAATAGAGATGCATTCCTAGAAGAAAATGTAAATTGTGAAGTGTGATTGCTCCAGGTGAAGCTTGAGGTGTGTGGTTTTATGGGATGATGTAGCATTCCAAGTGTTGTTCCTGTACAGTGAAAACTGTCTGAGTTTAACGACTTTGAATAAAATAAAAAAGCGCTAACTGCGCAATCACACTAATAATTGTAAAGAATGCCACTGCACACACTTCTACATAGATCACTCCCCACATTATAAACGATCACCTGATGTTTAAAGGATTTATAACCTGAGCTTTATCCATAGAATTGTCATGCAGGGCTTCATCCCTTATTTTAATAAAGTTAACATACCAGACTGCAACTTTTTTCCACCTCCGAGTGATCGAAGAGCACTCTTCGCTCCAATAACCCGTTTCTTTCCACTTTCAACCATCTCCACTTCATTATTTCTCTCTCTTATGCTGTCTTTTTTTCATCTTCAGTCACTTTTCTTTTATTGCAACACTCTTTTTTTGTCGTCTCCTTTACCCCCATGTGAACCTTCTCATTTGTCTTCCTTTTATCCCAACGTTCATTCCCTTAGAGTAGAACGAGCTCTGTATGAAATGTGGAGATGATCTTCTGCTAAGTGAATAAATAATTAGCTGATCATTAATAATGACAGCAGTGAAGAGTTGTCTGAAGTTGTGGGTGGGATTATTTTTGTTTGGCACATATTTGTACTCTTAATGTAGCTGTACAGTCACTTTAAGTTATTCAAAAACATTATGGAAAGATCATCACAGGGCCAACACACACAACCATTTACACTCACACTCAGGAGCAATTTGGATGAAACAATGTGGGGAAACCCACACAAGCACAGGGAGAACATGCATACTCCACACAGAAAGCCTGGACATGAACCCAGAAGCTTCCTGCTATGAGGTGGATGTGCTAACTACTACAATCAGTAACCCAGAGCCTTACCCACTGAACCCACCCCTGCACAATATGTAAAGGTACCAATATGCAACAGACCGTAATGAACTATGTGTACTTTTAATACATTACATATTCACTGTAAAAGTACTTCTGAGAGGATATTTAAATCATAGTACTTTTACTGGGTGGCACGGTGGCGTAGTGGTTAGCACGTCTGCCTCACAGCAAGAAGGTCCTGGGTATGAGTACCGGTCTGGGGCAATACTGTGTGGAGTTTGCATGTTCTCCATCTGCTTGCATGGGTTTCCTCTGGGTCCTTCGGTTTCCTCCCACAGTCCAAAGACATGCACATTAGGCTAGTTGGCTGTTTTAAATTGCCTCTAGGTGTGAATGTGAGTGTGAATGGTTGTGTGTGTTGCCCTGTGATGGTCTGACAAGCTGTTCAGGGTGTAAGCCTACCTTCACCCAGTCTTGACTGAGATAGGTTCCGGCCTCCCAGTGACTTGAATGGTAGTATTCGGGGTTCGGAAAACGGGGGAGTGATGGGTATTGGACTATTTCTGCCTCTACTCAATAACCACAAAGATCATCAACATTTTTAAACAAGGGTTAAAAGTAAAGTCCACCAGTAAGGTATAAAAGATATGGAGTGAGAGAGTTATTTGAACAAATGCGTACAAAAATAACCTCAGAATTCCAGCTGTTATGGAATGAATATTCCAGCTGATATCCATACTTTGGCGCTTAGCTCTACTTTCATCCTCTTTGAATTAAAAGCGTGAGATGGAATGAGAAAAAGATGAAATGAGTGAGTAAGCGGGCGTGGGGGTACACTTGGGAGATTCCCTCATTTTCCACACTCATCTTTTTTGTCTTCATGTCTCTCTTCTTCCCTTCTATAAATATCCTCTTCTTTCCTCTCTTCCTTTCTCACTTTTTATACTTTGTTCCTTTGATGCATCTTAGACTCTTTGTTTTTTTTTAGGCTTGATCGGGGAAGACGGAGTTTATAATCTGTTGTATTCTAGAATTATACTCTTCAGGTGTGGAAAGAACAAAATCTCTTTATGCGGTAATGCAAAGCTAACTTGCTGAAATCAACATGATACTGAACGAAAAGAATACTTTGCTTAAACGTGCGCTCACACGAATACCAATCATGATCTCGATGTGAGCCGATCATATCCCGATGTTATTCCAATGTTTCAGCCAATTTTTCCAATATATATTATCGATGTGCTCGAATTGTTACCCACTGTTATTCCAGTGTTTTATCCGATGTTATTACGATCTATACCGATGTCCCGACTTGTACCCATGTTCTTCAATTGTGTCTTTGATATTGTATAAAAAAACACACAAATTTATGTGACCGGAATGACTCCCGATGTTGCTCCTATGTTACACCAATCACTGCCGGTGTGTCCCTGATGTACTCTGAACACAAAAAAACAGCATTTTTCAACAAAAAATTTTCCACAAAATTCCACAATGTCATCTGTTGTTTTCTGATGTGTACGTATTTCCTTCAATCTAACATCCCAATATGATGCAAATTGGAATAATGTGTTGTTTGAGCAGAGCTTCGTGGCTGATTTCTTCCTATCCCAGACTGTAGAACCAGTGACAGTCGTACACAGAGTGAGACGTCTTCTGGATTTGATCTTCACATCAAAACCTTGCTTATTTATTACATCGACTACCTGTGTAATTATGTGATGGGAATCAGGTGTCTTCGACCATGGAAATCAGCACACTGTCCCCGAATCCAGCCTTGTACTGGATCCGTTTTGGGCTTTTGGGAATACAGTGTTCTGTACTTACTTTGTAGCATGTTTGTCCTGCTCTGAACCCTTCTGCTCTCATCTTCCTTTCTTCATTAACATAGCTTTCTAATGCAGTGTTATGAAACCAAGAAACACTTAATCTACTGCATGCTAATAAAAATCACTGAATATGTGCATAATACTTATTAATGCCTAATAGCGTCAACATGCTGCTTTGAATCAGGTAGAGGTAACACTTTTTTTCCTGATCAGTGTGCTTTGTTTAGCCTTTGAAAGCAACGCTAAAAGCTTGGGGGGGGGGGTGGGGGTGTGTGTGGGGGTGGTGGCTGGGTTGTGGTGGGGAACAGATGGTCCGACAGGCGGTTTGTTCGATGCCGATGGGATTTCAGTGAGCAAACCCTGGGCCTGGGAAAATTAAACAAAGACGAGAAAAGGCAGCGAAAAGAAAGGATTCAGAAAGGCAAGCAGGGAAGAAAAAGCAGAGTGAAAGTCGGTGCTTTGGAGAGGCCAAGCATTGTTTAAAGTTAGCAGGTGTTTAGATTGACTGATTCCCAAGAGAAAGTGTATATTGTGTGTCAGGGCTGAGAGAAAGGAGATATTCTATAAAGGAAGATTGGTCAGTGAAAACAACTCTTAACATTTTCATTCCTCCCTCTCTCTCTCTTTCTCTCTTTCTCTCTCTTTTTTTCTCTCTCTCACTCACTCTATAATTTATTTATTTTTTAGGAACCACATGCCTGGTGGCGATGTTGTCGGATAAGGAACTGACTGTAGGGAATGTCGGTGATTCCAGGGGAGTTTTGTGTGATAAAGACGGCAATGCCATCCCCCTGTCATATGATCACAAGCCATACCAACTCAAAGAGCGCAAGAGGATAAAAAAAGCAGGTGAGCCATAAAAAAACCCTTCCAAAAACTCAAGGATGAAATGTGTAATGACTGTGCAATGGTACATTGTTGCCCCCTAACGGTTAAAGCTTACATTGCATATATATTGTGTAAGGTTTCACCTGGTTTGATTGGTGGATGTTGTTGTGGTTTTTTGTTTGTTTGTTTGTTTGTTTTTCAAATCTTATTAGTACTGATTTAAAAATGTATGATTCTTCTGACTTGAAACTAAAGCTGCACACTATAATAAATTAAGCATTGAAAAAGATTAAAGTAGATATGACGTAGATATGAAGTAGGCATGAACTTAATGTACAGTTTTAATTTAAACTTGACTTGTTCCACAGCAGGTGGCACAGTGGCATAATGGTCTGCATGTCTGCCTCACAACAAGAGGGTCCTGGGTTCAAGTCCCATGCTGGGGTGATTTTGTGTGATGTTTGCATGATCTCCCCATACTTGCATGGGTTTTCTCCGGGCACTCTGGTTTCCTCCCACAGTCCAAAAAGACATGCACATCCGGCTAGCTGGCTGTTTCAAGCTGCTAGGTGTGAATGTGATTGTGAATGGTGGAGACCTGTGAGGGTCTGGTGAACTGTTCAGGGTGCAACCCGCCTTCGCACAGTGTTAGCTGAGATAGGCTCCAGGATCCCCGGTGCCCTGATAAGATGAAGTGGTTTTGCAAATGAGTGAGCGAGGGAGTGAGTGAGCTGTTCCGCAGCACTACTGTATTCTTAAATCAGCAGCTCTAACAGTAGTTCAGCTGTTCCATTACTTTAAATGTAGATATTCGTTTATTTTAATAAATAGAATGTATAAAAAGCTTTACAATTGCTGGTATAAGATGAACAAATTGAGTGGAGTCACGAGCTTTGGGTAGTCACTGAAAGAACAAGATCGCAGATACAGGTGGCTGAAATGAGCTTCCATCGCAGGGTGGCGGGGCTCTCCCTTAGAGATGAGATGAGGGTGAGAAGGTCGGCGATCCGCTGCTCCTCCGCGTTGAGAGGAGCCAGTTGAGGTGGCTCAGGCATCTGATTAAAATGCCTGACGAACGCCTCCCTAGAACACGCTGGGTGGACTCCATCTCTCGGTCTGGTGTCCCCAAGGAAGAGCTGGAGGAAATGGCTGGGGAGACGGACGTCTGGACCTCACTGCTCGTGACCCGACCCTGGAACAAGCGCAAGATGATGATGATGAAGAAGATGAGCAAATTACTCCAAGCAAGCTGCTAAAGCAAAATAATCTTTAATTCTAACTTTGTTGACTGTTTCTATAACAGCACCTTACATAAACCTTGAAGGGAGTGGACCAAAATAACTGAAATGTATAACACTATTAATAACAAAGCCGAGCCATTATCACAAACAGCTTCACTTGTTTTTTGGAATGCTGCCTTACAAGTTTCGGATAAAGTGAGATTAATATGCAAATGTTCAAAATATAAGTGGGACAGGGTATGGAAACCTGTTTGATTTTTAGCAGTTTATAAGAGGAGTAGCCTATAATGAACCACCTGAAATACCAGGCTGTATTTGGAGTCACCCTGAATGGCTCACCAGACTATCATAAGGCCAACACACAACAATTAATACTCACCCCATGGGTCAATTTGGAACAGCCAGTAGGATTAATCAGTTTGGCAAATGAGTGAGCAAGAACGTATAAAACATCTCGTTTCTGCTGTTATATCTGTTATACCTGTTATACTGTGATTTCTGGAGATACAGATCTATTATACTGTGTGCTGTGTAAGTACAGCACCGCTCAAAAAAATTTGAACCAGAAGTGGTAAGCACGTCAGAAAGAGCTCAACATATATAAACCAACATGGTCATTGGGGCGTTTTCTTTTAAGCTGATGTCGTTTCACTATTTCAATCAGTGGCTTGAACATTTCCTTCTCTTTCTCATTCTCAGGCGGCTTCATTAGCTTCAACGGTTCATGGCGCGTGCAGGGAATCCTGGCTATGTCTCGATCCCTGGGCGACTACCCGCTTAAAAAGCTAAACGTGGTTATCCCCGAGCCTGATGTTGTGACCTTTGACCTGGACAAACTGCAGCCTGAGTTCATGATCCTGGCATCCGATGGCCTGTGGGACGCCTTCAGTAACGAGGAAGCCATACGTTTCATCCGCGAACGCCTTGACGAGCCGCATTTCGGTGCCAAGAGCATCGTGCTGCAGGCGTTTTACCGTGGCTGCCCAGACAACATCACGGTCATGGTGGTTAAATTTAAAAAGAGTAGCGCCAAAGCAGGCGAGCAGTGAACCACGACTAATATGACCTAATGATATATTCAGCACTTGGGGTATGAATATCAAGTGATGTGAATGTATTATTGGATCTTATTAACATGTATGTAAGGATGCGAAAGGAAAACCATGTCATGACTATTTTTGGAGCAAGAACTGTTTATTATGCTAACGTCAAATTTAAAGCAAATGCACGCCATGCCATTGTCATTATTCAAGCTCAAGCTTGTATAACGGAAGAACAAATTCACTTAACCCCTTAATATTCATTGATTCATGCTAAACAACATTAGTCTGTAATTACTACAAATGATAAAATAGGTACATAAGGATGAAAGAGAAGTGTACGTTTGGGGTCGGGGATATAAAGCAGGTAAATTATGTCAGTATTGCCAAGACAAGTATTGTGCTTCAAAAGGAATCAGATGCTCTACTTATTAGATGAAAACTAAAGCACATTTATCGTTAAATAGGTCAGTAGTTTCACAAGGCAAGATACTACAGGTCATGTCAGCTATTTTCGAATTTCTGTACACACTGTGTCTGTAAAATGTCTTCTCGTAAGCTGTATTAGTATATACGCCATTCAGCCATAACATTATAACTACCTGACTGGTCTGCATCAGAGCAGACGTACTAGCCTTTGCTCCCCACTGACATAAATGGGCCCCCATGACTCCCTCTCCAATGCAATGGTTGTCCGACCATGGACCACCTTTGGTAGGTACTTACCACTGCATACCAGGAACACCCCACAAGACCTACTGTTTTGGAGATAATAGACACCCTTTTATTTATCTTAGTCATTACATTGTTGCCTTTGTAAAAGTCCTTACACTTGCTCATTTTTCCTGCTTTCAGCACCTCAACTTTGAGAACTGACTGTTCACTTTCTGCCCCACATCTTGGCAGGTGACATCACAATGGTGTTCACTTCACCTGTCAGTGCTCATAATGTTTGTAATGTTGTGGCTGATTGGTTTATTATTATTATTATTATTATTATTATTATTATTATTATTATTATTATAACACAAAACCCAGTTTTATTATAAACCCTCATAAGTCATTTTTCTATGAAATTTCATCATTATCCCCAATTACATTTTTGGATTTACTTTAAACTTTATACTGAAGAATATCATAAAATATTTGTATAGTACTGCATGATATTTTTCTTGTTTAAACAATACAAAAGTGGTTTTCTAACAAACTTTGTGTTTACTATGGAATAATAACATTTTAAAAATTAAAAAGTTTAATTAAATTAAAGTTTTGAATTTTAATTTAACAGCTATGTATGTTGATCTCAGCTCATGCATATTCGGCTATATTATGTTGCTTTTTATGTATGGGAATTGATGCATATTTAACTTGTCCACCAAGGTAGTACAGTCTAATTTTTACATAGGTAATAGTGGCCGATGATGTAAAATTATGGTGCCCCCTTGTGCCCTGCTGTGTAATATAATTTTAGAGCTCTGTATTTTTTTTCTCCTCGCGCATGATGGGTGATTCCCGCCTCCTTGTATGATCGCGCATGGTTTAAAAAATCCTTCAAAATCAAAATCTTTATCTGCATCATGCCAAAAAATGTATCTGTTCTTCGTTGGCCAAAAACACACTGGTTAAAAATTTGTTTAAATCCATCCATTAGTTTTCGAGTGATCATGGTCACAGACACAGAAATACAGACAGACAGACACACAGGACCAATCTCATAATAATTAGACAAAGGTTGATATGCATAAATATGTGTAACTTTTTTAAGTACAAAAAAACTTTTAATTGTAATATCTGCTATTCACCTGTTGTGTCTTGCCTTAAATACTTATGGATCATATTAATGTTAGTATTAATATTCATATTAACTAAAATGTACTTTTGGAAAACTCAAAATACACTAAATACCCACCCCATTAAAAAATTATAATAATAATTTAAGTATGCAACAGAGATTTAGTTTTTTTCCATTTTATGACTTTTTTTCCTTTCTTTTTTTTTTTAGAGGAAACAAGAAACAGGAAACTTACCATTATTTGTATATATCTAGTAAAAGAGATTGTGATCGCACATGTTCCGACCATTCGTTCCTGTTAATTCACAGCACTGCTGAGTTCACAAATTTGATTGGTCACAAAAGGTGTTCATTTCCTCTAACATCAGTTAGTATCCAAAATAGGGAAAGTTCTAGAGAACTGGTTTCTGGGTATCACGACAAGCTATGTGTATGTTTTTCTTTTTTGGTCTTATTAAAAAACAATGCGGCTAGTGAGAATGACTATATTTTAGTAGCAGATTGTTGTGCTATGAAGTAAGGATATATATTTTTTTATTCCTTACAGTGTGTGTGTGTGTGTGTGTGTGTGTGTGTGTGTGTGTGTGTGTGTGTGTGTGTGTGTGTGCGTGCTATATATTTTAAAAGTCATTGCTTTTGTAAATGTGTCTAAGTCTTTCCCTGCCCCATATTGTGCATTTAATGTAATAAAACCATAAAAGGTAGATGAATAAAATGTGCTATGGTTCTCTTCTTGAGATGATGCTTCTTAAGTTCATTTTAGTCCCTCGATCCTGATTTAATCTAAATCCTAGTAATAACTGCAGCTGTACTATGGAACTATGGAAACTAACAAATAAGTCTCAAATAAATTGTATAACGCTGTATCCAGAAGCCAACAAACAAAAACACATTCTTGCTGTCTTATTTTGTTTTTCATTATTTTATTCTTTTGTAATTTCCTTTGATTCACTGAAATGTTTGAATTTGCCAATGCCATCAAATGTAAATATGTTATTTTGCATATTGAAGACAGACTAATAAAGTGAATGTATATATTGAAATTTATTAACCACAATTACAATGACATATATATATTAAAAAAAGGAAATGCAACAAATTCTGGTTTAATAATATCTGTTGAGATTTAATAGCTATTAGCTTTTTATGTGTGTTTTGCTGGTTTGGGGTTTTGTTTTTGTTTTTTTTGTTTTTTTTTTGTTTTCCCCCAGGTTTTGTATTTCTCTATTCCCACAGAGTACAGTACAGTTGTAAAAA
>JBCNYG010000008.1:25291310-25304635 GCA_039654305.1 Porochilus rendahli | reverse complement strand
CATGGAGCTTCATCAGCAGGAGCGAGGAGCCATCAAGACGAGAACTCCAGCCAGCACCAGCACACCAGGACAGACCACCGGACTCACAGAGCAGAGGGATCAGGAGGACCAGGACCACCGACATCCACCGCAAAGCATGTGTACCTCAACAAAAACACAGAGGGGGGTGGGTTTGGGGGGGTGGGGGGTGGTTGGGGGGGTTGGGTTGGGTTTCCTCCAGGTACCCCTGTTTCCTTCCATGGTCCAAAAACATGCATTAGGCAAATTGGCTGTTCTGAATTGCCCTTAGGTGTGTGTGTGTGTGTGTGTGTTGGCCCTGCAATTGTCTGGCAGATGAACTTCACACAGTGTAGGCTAGATAGGCTTCGACTATTGACTTTATTTAAATTTAAAGTATTTTTTATTTTAATACTGAGTGAGTTGGTTTTACATTAGTCTGGTTGATGTTGACAAGTGTTTCTTTAAGCTTCATACCCATCATAAATCGCCCCCACCCTCAATAAATTATACTTGAATGCCAGTTTAAAAAAAAAAAAGGTGATTATATGACTTAATGTGCCTTAAAAGTGGTTTAGAGATTCGGGTTTCTTCGTGAAGTTTCTATAAATTTATTGACGGCCCTCTGATGGCCGCCTGTTCGTCGCCTTTTGGACTTCTCTGTTTAGATAAAGGCCGAATTCCAAATGACGCCACACTTCCTAATGACGTTCACTACAGATGGTATAAATCAATGCCTCGTGCACCCTACATAGCATATCTATTTGTCCAATTGAGAGTCATTTGGGAGACGGTCGAAGTGAAGAGAATGGGACACAGCCCAAAGGCTTGACTGCACCCATACCACCGGCATTCCCATCATGCAACGCGGCGCCATTACTTGCTAGCAGAAAAAAAGTCCGGTGATTAGCTAAAGTGAACGGGCTGAGAGAAAACGGCAGTCGACACAAATTTTCGGCGTATTCATCTAAATCGATTGCTATATATTCGCAAACATGAATGATAACGAGAAGTTGGACAACCAGCGGCTGAAAAATTTCAAAAATAAAGGTCGCGATTTGGAGGTAAGTGGACGGAACTCGGAGGGTTTTTTTCGGCGATTTTGCGCTTTTCTGTGACTCCGCTGTGACGTCGTTAATAATTATGGGGGTTTTGGTGATTTACAGCATGTCACCTCGGAATTCGGTGTCATTTCTACACCGATATGTTTCTACGCCAAGGTGTTATAACGTGTAATAAATCTAGAAAGCGAATTATTCACGTGAGAAACATTTATGCTAGTTAGCAACATGCCCTTCCCTCTTTGGATGTGCGAGCCGCAGGTCGAAATCCGCTTGTTTACCCATAAATATAATGTAGAAAAAGTACACAGATAACTAAGTTCTAGTCCCGTATTGTGACGTACCGTGTTGTATTGCAGAGAAACATTTGGGTTTATGCTTGGTTTATTTTATGTTTAGCAGGATTTAGCATGCTAGCTCACAGCGTTGGTTTGTCGGTTAATCGTTCCGTATTTAACCGAAATAAAAGTCATTTAACCCCAAGATAAATAAATAACCGCAATCTACGTTTTGTTCTGTCTGGTGTAATAATTCACGTGTGACAACTATATAAAGTTTCCACGAAATCCGCTTAGCATTTCACATTCTTTTGGCCTAGAATAATCAGCCCGGAATAGCCAACGTTAGCTAGCCGAATGGCCCAAGCTAGCACAGTGACGCCTCAGTTAAGATTATGTAAAACATGTATGCTAGCACACCAACTAGCAAGAGCCATAACTCATAGCCGGTGTCAGAATGTCGAAAATTATGCATTTTAACGCTTTTTGTTGTTAAATATTCAAATATTTTAACGTGTTCGCGCCTTCCAAAACTGAATGGCTAGCTAATCTGGTTAGCTAACTTGTTAGCGACTGGTTAGCTAGCTACCGCATTGGTAATGGCGTTGTATCTCAGCTAACTAGCAATCGTCCTCTGTAACGTTTACATAATTTTTTTCGACAAAATGTGCATGTAATGAACTAGTGAGTAAAAACTGAAGAATTTTCCTGATTTTTAGCCTTTAATGATGCAAATTTTAGTCACTTCTATCTCCTTTAAAGGGTAATGTTTAGCTAGCATTAATGGTAATCTGTTTCTAGTGGTGATATAAAAAACAGGGTTGATCTTCACAGCTTTTCCAAATATAAATACATAATAACCCAAAACATAATTACATTTCTTTTAAATGAACAGGATGTAGTTGTGTGACTAAAGGGCCTGTGATGTTTTAGGGTGTTTGTGCATGTCCTTTAAGTGTTAAGACACCAGTAAATCAGTGTATATCAATATATAAAAGAAAAAAATAAGTCATTTAAAACTTTATTTATTGCACTGTATTCTTACTTTCAGGGAGCTTTATTTTGATGACTCATCCTGTACTAGTCTTGTATTCATTCAATCAAATATGCTCTCGATCATCTGAATCCCACCCCACCATCATTCATCCATGGAGCTGGAATATTCTCGACTCTTATGATGGCTGGCATGCATTCATAGTACTTTTTTCATTTGACCTCTGAGCATGTCGTCAGAAATGAACGTGTTGAATGCACGAGGCGCGATATTAGGAAAAATTGTGGTGGTGGTCTTTATTGTGACTTGACCATTTGCAGGTCTTGCAGGACATCCCAAGTGTCTTTTGGTTTTTGCAACATCATTACAATGCAAAGAATATTTATCACTCAGCTCAACATATGACCAAATTTCCTGTAAGGTGGTTTCAAGCCACCTCATGGAATCAAATGTGTAGTGAGTACATTTCTTGTTGCACATGGGTCACGTAGTATCAAGTGTCTTCCGGGTCTTACGATGATGGGTGCCGTAGCTCCACAGTGGCAACTCTTACGTTCAGCCATGAAGGTGGCAGGAAAGTATTCCTTATAGTATTTGATCTAGATCTCTAATGCATGCTACAGTGGGGTGTTTTTTTATAAGGTGGGGTGATTCGTAGGAAGGATTGTGAGATTCAGGTCTTGCACCATCAGGGCTTATCATTTAAAATGTCCGTATACACCAGATTTCTCATACCCTAACCTATTTAAATCTGGGGTTGGTAATTAGGAAAGCTATCAAATATTGAAACCTGCATCTCTGCAGAGCTCCGTTAAACCCTCTCCTGCCTTCGGAGGTCTTTCCAAAACCAGAAACACGCACAAGCCTCACTCTGACTACCTGTTTGTGTTCACACACACGACCAATGTGACATGAAATTTAATTGGATGTTAACAGTGGACTCTGAGGCAGTGATTGGTGGCTCTTCATCCTCATTATTCCCCCTGGCAGTCGATCTCAACTCATGCATATTCAGCATAAGTTCAAAAGGCATTGTCTTCATGTACAATGTTTATCTCCACCAACCCATGGGGGGAGGAATCATCCTCAAAAAGGATTCTTGTTGAATTCTTTGTGTTTCTCTGGATTTTATTCATCCACTAAGCTCCTGTTGGGTTTGATGAAGCACTGATGCGGTGTGTCAAATGTTGTTTGTAAATCACTCGCACACCTCAAAAGTGCAACTCTGACTTCCTGTTTTAAAAGGAAATAATGTTAGTCTAGATGACTCGACACAAGATTTCTCTTCTTGCTTGTCCAAGAACACTTTGTAAGCCTACAAGAAGGAAACAAACTGGGACACAATGTCCCTGTTTTCAGGCTTTTTTATTTTCAGCCATGCAGAGAAGGTCTCCATGAAGAGACCTGTTGGTGTACACTTTCTCTGACGTTACTCATCATGTACAGTGCTGTCATCACATAGTTGATAAATGCTGCTTGATAATCTGCACATGGTGGCGGTGAAACCTGCAGTTGTCACTTCAAGTTAAACCACTTGATGAATCTTTTGTCGAAAGTAGGAGTTAAATACATTCATGAACAGGGCACTTACTTGTCAGCCCCATCAGGTGTTGCCCCGATGGATGTAGTTTCAAGCCACGTTTTTCGAATTTGTATATAGGTGCCGTCCCTTGAGTGACAACAAGGACCATGCTGACATTTCTGAACCCTTTGGTGTTCTCATACACAAGATAAGAGCTTGTTTTACTGTGGCATGCTGCGTGTTCCTGTCACCCTCATGACATTCCGAACATAAGAGGGTTATCCGTTTTATCTGTGGAGGGGGAAATCAGTCTAATTTGGGATTTCTTTTGTTTGTTTGTTTATTTTGCACATTTACTGGTTATAGGCACGTTGCTGAAGTATGGCCCTAAACCATGCCTTGCCGATCATGATAAATATCATGGCTTAAAATAATTATTATTATTAGACTTACAAGTTTCTTTATTTGGAGGGATATTTTAGCTGGAGGTAAAAGAATAAGGGCTATGTGTATCTAGTTCATAAATCCATTGCACAGATCTACCATCTGTCTTTTTAGGCTTATTTGAAGCCAAGTCCTGGCTTAAAATGATCTTCACGCATAGTGCAGCATGCTGTGAGGGCAAAAATCAGGGTTTCGAGCGCCAGAATGTGCTGCACGTGTCCTCACAGCCTCATCACTGTTTTGTGATTGCACACTTGATCTGTTTTTGATATACATGCCTGGCTGTGTTTCCAGTTAAATACGATGAAAAGTATGCAGACGAAAAAATAAGTAGGTTAAGGGCTAAAGCTCGATGTGGTTTAAATTGATGCTGAATTTAACGACCTGTCTCCGTTTTCTGACCGAATCGCTAATAAATTTTTCAGCTTTTAATGCGTTGGTTGGTTTGTTTAATCTGTGATTGATTTTCGGTCTGTCTTGTGTTTCACAGACGATGAGAAGACAGCGCACAGAGGTGGTCGTCGAACTGAGAAAGGTAATCCCACGGTCTCAAAGACCTGTAGTGTGAATCTTCCCTTATTTCTTTTTCTTTTTTTAAACCGCCCTAAAGATGACTGTTCCCAATAACAGCATGTCCTAAATTCTTGGAATTCCTTTCATAGCAAAGCAGTCTGCTTATTTTATATTTACAGAAGAACGTGTGGCTATGACTGTTTAAAATGACATTTAATTTTTGAGTTAATGAGACCAAAATGTACCTTGTCGTCTGAGCATCGAATTGCAGAGCCCACGGTCTAGCTATACAGAAAGCCTGGCGCTTACCCACATTTTTATACATCCCCTTTTTGCCACGCATCCTTCATGCAAACGCTCATATAAGGTGTTGATACAGAAGCGACAGCATATCAGAACAGCCGTATTATTATTCACTTGTGATTTGCCGAGCAGCTGGCGCCAGAGTCAGAGCCACTGTTATAGAATGGAATTAGCTCCCTCCTTCCAGTCAGTGTCATTCGAAAGCACTTTGATTTCCTATTTTGCTCATTTTGACAGATGTGGTGAAATATTTTAGAAAATGTAACTGATTAATTATATTTAATAATGGTCTGGAGAAGGTATTTCTCACAACTTTGTGGCTGCTTTTTCAAATCTAATTATGTCCAACTGTAATCATTCAAATGGCCCTGATCCAAATTTATACACCTAAGTGAGAGGGAGTTGAATAACTTATTCTGTCCAAGCTTAGAGGTTTGTTGGGAAATAATATTTTTATTTTATTACATTACATTACATTTTACATTTGCAGCATGTGGCAGACACTCTTATGCAGAGCGACTTACAATTATCATTCTTTTTATACAACTGAGCAATTGAGGGTTAAGAGCCTTGCTCAAGGGCCCAACAGTGGTGATATTAGGGATTGAACCACTGACCTTCGGATCACTAACCCATTGCCTTAACCAGTAAGCCACTTAGTGGCCCCACTGCCACAATATTTATTAAAATATTTAAAAAATTATAATAACTCCTCACATCGACAAGGTGCATGACTATCAACCCAGAGATCGTAAGTTTGAATCCAGGTTGACGTCTCAGCCATCCGTGACCATTAATCCGTGGGAGCTAATTTGCCGAGCTCTCACGGGACAGAGGGATGGCCTTATGTACCACTCACATTGATCACCAGCCAATCATGGACATCCGTGAGCTTGTTCGTACAAGGGGCAGATAGCGATTTCCCTCCGAATCTTTCAGGCCACCTCCAAATACGCATGCACAGCAGTGCATAAAGCGGTGGGAGTCAGCATTACGTGTCACAGAGGGGGCATGTGCATGCTTACACCCCTCCCTGTTTGGTGGTGCTCATGTGATAGGGAAGGCAGTACTTAACGGGTGGGAATTGGACATGACAGTGGGGGGTATTTTTTTTTAAATATTTTCTAAAAGAAACATTCTTAACATGAAATACTTAATGGAAGCACCTGCTAGCTTAGCACAAATGCTGTTCTTTGCTGCCAGATGATAGTCATGTTTTTTTTTTGTTGGGAGGGGAAAGTATACTTTCTTGCCATGGAATACTTTCATTTTAAAGTTTTTTTTTTAATTATGGAATAACTTTAAAAGGAACAGGAGAGTCGGAGGCTTGCATACAGCATGGGCTGCGTTGACTTCAGGGTTTTTTTTTCTGTAGTTTCAAGTTTTGTCATATACAGGTCACAATGGAATGTTACAGGCAATGAAATTCTTGGACTCAGAGCCCACTCAATATTGAACGTAAACAAGTATTGCACATAAAGAAACAAGTATTGCATGTAAAAGGAGCATTTATACAAAATATAAAGTACAAAATAAAAGCCATATGAAATGTAAGTAATAAATAAAAAAACTAGCTTAAAAAGTGCAGAATACTAAGTAGAATAAATACAGAATACTTGAAACAAATACTGCAATATTTTTGCACACTCGCTGTCACTTCAGTGCAGAGTGCACTCTGTAGTGCAGTGTTAGTGTTGTGTGCATGTACAGAGAGTGTGCAAAATGTCTGGTATATCAGCAGTTCAGTAGCCTGATGGCTTTTGGGTAGAAACTGTCCAAGTCTACTGGTGAACGTTCTTAGCAATGTAATGGTAGATGGGGTGATATCCTAGTAGTAGGTTAGCCAATCAGAATGTGCGCTACTATGGACAGAATAATATACCCACGTGGTGTTGTGCATAGATTTAAATGGCTATTAAGGGCAAGTTCCTGCACCAGTGATCTGTTTGATCGTAATTAGTGGCTGTGTATAAATATTGAATGAGATACTTGGCTCTTGAAAGGCCCCTGAACATTTCATCCAGGGTGGTACTGACATTGCTGGTTACAGAGCCATGCGGGATGCAAGAGACCGCTCGAAGGACCAGCAAGAAATAGTTGTTGAACTTTAGAATTCGGGGACAGGGTATTCATTTAATTTATTAAAATAAAAATTTAAAAAAGGGTTTTTAAACAACTGCCAAGCAGAAGTGTTTAAGCTTTGATAAAGAAATGGAAAGTTATGGGTTCAAGTGATGGTCAGGTAGAACAATAAACATTTCAGGCGCAGCTGCCGGGAAAATTGGTGGTGATGCAAAGAAAAGCCCGCAAATAACTTCAATTGAAATGCAGGCTACTTTGCTAAAGATCAGTCGTCATGACAGATTTAAAAGGTGCGCACAGATGTATGATGATGAACTTAACCTCGTCATTATCTCTAAATTAAAAAAATGCTATTTAAAAAGCTTTTCTCCATGTGGATGATTCACAAGTTTTGCCAGGGTTTGTAAACTTGTGAGCACAGCTGTAAGTAACTCAGGGGCTTAGTTTGGGGAGGAGACGGTCTATGTCAGCAGTGTTTTTTGTGTGTGTGTGTGCTGCCATGTTGTTTATCAGGAAAGGCAGCACAAGGACAGCTGTTATCTCAAGATCTGTGTTTTGGACCCTTGTGAGGTTTTGTCATGCTTCCAAATTTCAAAACATCCATCGTCCTGACTGAATAATCTTTTTAACAGTGGGATAGTATTTAACATAGAAAAAATCTCAGTCTAACAGTAGCACGCGCTTCAGTAATGCGATGCTTTTATAGTGGATCTAGGTCGAGGCGGATACCACTGAGTGTTTATGATTGTGTGCACTTCGTCTTGTAGAATAAGAGGGACGAGCACCTCTTGAAGAGGAGGAATGTGCCGCACGAGGACCTCTGCGATGACTCTGATGTTGATGGAGATTTCAGGACGGTAAGGGCCGTTAAAACCTAAGTGGTTTTACTTGTTGTATGAAAATAAGCACAGATCAGTGGATAATGGTGTTTTCTGATTTTTTTTGTAGCAAAACACCTCACTGGAGGCAATCGTCCAGGTAAGTGCTTGCTGTATTGGAGCACAGTATGCGCAGACTGTTTTCCTACTTGGACCAAAGTTGTTTTATTGATTTAATAAAGCTCATTAGCTAGAGTACTATTATAATATTCTATTATATTATATACATTATTGTTATATATATTCTAGTCCACACTGCTGTTTAAGCATGTTCAAGTATTTATCTGCACATGCCTATTGTTAATGTAATCTGTCAGCATCTCTAAATGCGATTTATATTACGTGCTGTTACAATTTTTGGCTTGATTTAATTTTTTTCCCCCTAATGTCTATACCAGAACGCCACCAGTGACAACCAGGGCATTCAGCTGAGTGCAGTGCAGGCTGCCAGGTAGGATATCTGATGAGGCACCTGAGAGCTTTTTTCTTGCTGATTTTCAAAGCAGTGTTAGGAATGTCAGATACTTGCCAGATATTGCTGTGTGCACATGTGTTTAAACTCAAAGTATGGCTGAAGTGGACCAGTCAAAAATGTGGTTGGCACTTGAATTTTAATTTTTTGTCCTTGCTTTTACGGCCTCAGTTTTGCCTCCTGTTTGAGTTGTATGTGATAGTCCTGGTCATAGTTAATTCTTCCTGTTAGCTAAAGCTTCCTGATCACCCAGCAGCCACCAATAAGAGAGGGCGTAGGTCACTACATGCTTCATCCAAGACACATGATGGCACCTGACTGAAATTTTTTCTAACTGCCGCTCATTCACACACGAGCACTAATCTCACTGATTGGCTAAGACTGATGTAAAGCTTCCCTCACTTTTTGAGATCTCAGGCCCTCACGGACCTGGCCACCTACGACTGTGTGCCCAAACACTTCCAATGAACGACTTGGGAGCCTAACCTCTTAATTTTTAAAGTGCTTTTTTTACTTAAGAAATCAGCAAGCAAGGTATCAACATGTCCACAAATGAATTAAAATGGGAATCTCGGGCTGCACTGGGTGAAGGTGGTGTACACCTTTAACATCTCGCCAGCGATGTACTTGAACTGGGACAAGTACAATGTACCATTAGCCATAGCAATAATAAGTAGAAAGGTTGCCTTTCTCTGATTTTAGAAAAGATGAAAAAATATCAGCGAAGCAGTCTAACGAACCTGCTAGACCACAAAGGGGGCTGAAGGAATAACTGATTGCCCAGATGCATTTAATCTGCATGTCATTTGTCATTGTAATGATGACATGGGCAGCAGTCTAGTACAGCATGAAGCGTAGACTCACTTAACTGGTTTGTATTTATGTTGGATTTATCTTTGTGCTGTTGCTGGTGCTTTGAAAAAAATAAGCTTTCATAGGGTTCATCCTTAAGTGTGTCTCTTTGCAGTTTTACAATCCTTTAAATTTTTTCCCTTCAGGAAACTGCTTTCAAGTGACCGTAACCCTCCCATCGATGATTTAATAAAGTCTGGGATTCTGCCTATTCTTGTGCACTGCCTGGATCGAGATGACAAGTAAGACTATAATGCTCATGTGTGTTTAAATATGTGTGTGTGTATGTATATGTATGTATGTATATGTATATGCCACTTTTAAAAGTGAAGTTTAACCTTGTCCCCTTTTTGTCTCGAAGTCCATCTCTGCAGTTTGAAGCTGCCTGGGCTTTGACCAACATCGCTTCAGGGACTTCGGAGCAAACACAGGCAGTGGTGCAGTCCAGTAAGTCCTTTATCTGCTCTGCATTTTATATTATAGTGAAGTTCCAGAGCACCATAATTATGCAAATGTCATGAAGACATGTTCAATGTTGTTGCATCTGTGCATGCACACCCACACAGGCAACCCAATTAATGAAGAAAATGCAGAGGTATAATATATTGCACGTGTCATCAATGGCGCTGTGCATGTGCACTTTACAGCTCGTTCTCTTACTTGACGTAGGCATGTTTCTGGAAACTTAGACATGCAAACATTTTTTGAGCTCCACTTTTAGGCAGTGCTTTAAAATATTATCTGTATTTATAATATTTTTAGTAATGTGCAGTGTTTTTTAAGGTCCGGTATTTGGGTTGTTAGGTTAAGTCAGTATTTTGGAATGCACGATATATTAACAAAAGTTCTCCTTGCGGCGTACTCTCACTCAGTAGTCGATCACAGTAACCCTAGCCAATCAAGGGCATCTGTACATGAACTCATGTATGTGAAATATTGATGAGGCTGCAATTTACATTTCATTAACAAGGCAGTGACTTAGTATTCAGAAAACAAAGTCGGTTAGTCTTCGGGATATTAGAGAGACTGCGTGTTCACGACGTTGGTCTGATATGAGTCATCACTGTTAGAGACTGAAATGACTGAGTCATACTGTCATGCTCTGTCTTACTCTTTCTCACTCTCACAGATGCAGTCCCCCTGTTTCTAAGGCTGCTCCACTCTCCCCATCAGAATGTGTGTGAGCAAGCTGTATGGGCTTTGGGCAATATCATCGGTAAGTCACTTGTTCACCCCGTGCCTGTAAGCCACCAAATTTGGTGGATGGGTTCCTTTCAGGATGATCTCGGTTGGGATTGTGTGTGGGTCACCTTGACCTTTTTCCAAGCTCACTTTTTCTATATTCTGCTTATATAGGCTTATTAGTGCTTTGAGTCTTTGTTAGATAACTAGTAGCGTCTGGACCCCTGTGGTCTTATTTTTCTTTCCTGAGCCATGGCTGCTGCTGACAGTGTATATGAGAGCATACCGAAGAGAGGAAAAACTAAACTAAATATAAAATTATTGGTCTTACTCTAAAAATAATAACGGTGTAGTGCCTCTACTAATATTTATATACTAATAAGTCATGTTTTACTGATGAAAATATTTTAAACGATGCATTCTATCGATGCATTGCAGCATTACTTTTTAAATCGGTACAACGAGGAGACGAATCTGGGCATTCCTAGTGTGCAGTGTCAATTTAGAAGGAACACTGACATACACTGGCTATAATGTGTTATCAGTTAAAGCCCTCAGTTTTAATTTAAATTTCACGACACATGTCTACAGGCTGCTTTGAGACCTTAATCACTTAAAGTCAAGATCGTTCAGGAAGGGATGTGTTTGGTAAGCACTCATGAGTTGATTCAGGTGTGATGTTCTCCTAGGTGATGGTCCCCAGTGCAGGGACTACGTGATAAGCCTCGGTGTTGTCAAGCCCCTGCTGTCCTTCATCAGCCCCTCCATCCCCATCACCTTCCTGCGTAATGTCACCTGGGTCATGGTTAACCTGTGCCGTCACAAGGATCCACCTCCACCCATGGAGACCATCCAGGAGGTGTGTTTTGTGATGCATTGGATGCTTTTATTCCAGATGAAGCATTGTGTAATGCTGAATAAAGTAGACTTTAGGGAGAGAAATAATGCACACCGAATTGCCACAATTGATTAGTCATTATTTTCTTTATTTTGCACAGATCCTGCCTGCACTGTGTATCCTGATTCATCACACAGATGTCAACGTAAGTTGTCTCAGACATGGTATCTCAAAGTCTCTATAGAAGACATTCTCCTGTGATCATGTATCCTGGACTCAGGGCGTGGTTAAGTATTCTGAGTGTGTATCGTTGTGATTGGGCAGATTCTGGTGGACACGGTGTGGGCTCTGTCTTATCTGACTGACGCCGGCAACGAACAGATCCAGATGGTCATTGACTCTAGTATCGTTCCTCACCTGGTGCCTCTCCTAAGTCACCAAGAGGTCAAAGTTCAGGTGAGTTTAGTTCCTTGTCAAATAAGTCTTAACAGATAAGGGATTGTTTCCTTGTGGCTTAACAAGACAAAGAAATGCAGCCTGGGAAAACTGTACAGTGACTGGAATGATATGATTGCTGTATTTTTTTTAGACTGCAGCACTGCGTGCAGTGGGAAACATTGTGACAGGCACCGACGAACAGACGCAGGTGGTGCTGAACTGCGACGCCTTGAGCCACTTCCCTGCCTTGCTCACACACCCCAAAGAAAAAATCAACAAGGTGCATGCCCACCCGCAGTCATTATTTATTATTGGGGTTGTTTTGTGATAATGTGTTGGACATGATGATAACGGAGACTAGGCACTTTGATGTGTGCATGGTTTATGATTTTGTTTTTGTGGTAGTACAGGACAGCAATATAGTCGACACCCTGGAACGAAGATCTGCCATGGAACAAGTATAGATATTGACTCTAAATGGATTAGATAAGCATGATGGTACTTTTTTGAGAAGATGGTAAAGGGTGGGGAAGGGGTTTGTGATGGCATGAGTGCAAGAGTGTGTGTGTGTGTGTGTGTGTGGATTAGCTGTTGGACTGGGGGTACTCAGGACCACTGAGTCACTGCAGAAAAAGGAGTGCATCTGAGGCTCATCACTCATAAAGTGGCTGTTCTGTGATTGAGCCAGTGATTAAAGCCACAAAACTGCTCCCATCCACAGCTCTCACAGTGCGCTGTCTTGCTCAGGGGCTCGGAATTCTTCCATAGCTTCCTGCAGTCTGATCCAATACTATACTTGTACACAACACGAAATGTCAAACTGCAACAGTCTGCTAACCTGGATTGAATGTCTGTCTTGCAGGAGGCAGTGTGGTTCCTGTCTAACATCACAGCTGGGAACCAGCAGCAGGTCCAGGCAGTCATTGATGCTGACCTGGTGCCCATGATCATCCTTCTTCTTGACAAGGTGCCTGAATTTCTGTTCATTCAGCTGTTCCGTTTAAGGCATCTCATGATTTTTTGTTTACATGTCTGTATTTTGGTTATACAACAGTCAACTGTGAGATAATAGATTTCCGTTATTCCAGCGTCATTAATAGTGTAGCTTAGAAAGGTTTGCAGTTGTTGGTCAAATCCCAATAACTCTCATTTGTAATTTATTGTTACAGGGAGATTTCGGCACTCAGAAAGAGGCGGCTTGGGCCATCAGTAATCTCACAATCAGTGGCAGAAAAGACCAGGTAAGCGCTTCTCGGTTATTTTTGCTAGACCTGCACTATTTGACCAAAAGCATGAAGTTGTGTACATGTAGGATGTATTTTATTACGGTTACATTACATTTACATTTACAGCATTTGACAGACGCTCTTATCCAGGGCGACTTACAATTATCGTTTTTTTATACAACTGAGCAATTGAGGGTTAAGGGCCTTGCTCAAGGGCCCAACAGTGGTGATAGTGGGGATTGAAC
>JBCNYG010000008.1:25260353-25278121 GCA_039654305.1 Porochilus rendahli | reverse complement strand
GTATAAAGCATTTTCAAATGTGGCTGGAACAAAGGCAAAAGAACACAAGGCAATCCAATTAAAAACTTTCTCTCTCTCTCTCTCTCTCTCTCTCTCTCAACCTCCCTCCCCCCAACATCCCCCCAGCACCACCCACGCGTGCACACACACACACACACACACACACACACACACACACACACACACACACAGAAGACTTTTATTAACACTAAAAACGCTGGAGTGATTTTGCTGAGATTATTCCTAATGAAAACGAGAAAATTAATTCTAAATATAATTTAACATCCAAGTATTATATACATTGCAGTATTTACAAAAAGAGTCAAAATGATATTTGGTGAAGAGCGTATCATACTACGCTGCTTGAATTTATATTATGGGCTTCACTTTTCACCTCTGCACAGTAATCCGTTTATCTGATTTTGCAGGCGTTAAGGATAAGCAAGGAAAATAACTAGCTTTTTCGATAGACTGCAGTCTTACCATCCCAATGAAACCGAGGCTGCAGGGCTCACAAACTTAAAACTGTGTATATATTTACGTGGTTAGTACAGACGCATGCTCTGCACTGATGGATTGGTGAATGGGAGTAAGAACACTGGCACAGTATGTATCTCTAAAGCCTTTGTTGATCGCATTGAGCACTTCAATCCATAATGAGAGGTCTGAGATCAGTGTGTCTGCATTGTCACCCTGCACAATCTCTATAAAAACAGTTAAAGCAACAATAAAGTTAATGAACTGAAAGAATGATAGCAGCATGTCTGCACTTAATTAGAATAAACAGACTCTTCATTTATTACTGTGTAGAATAACTGCCTGGCTTTGCTTTATCTATTTATACAACATGCTGTTTTATACTGTGTGCAACTTCACCATGCATCGCCAACCATTGAATAATTGTAAAGCTCGATATCAGAAGGAATCCAGTTAAGTGTATAATATGTATCTGATGTCTATTTTAAATATATATAAGTTGCTCGTAAATGATGCTAAGATGGATTTTCTATTTCTATGGAACTCCAAATACAAAAATTTTGTAAAAAAAAAAAAAAAAGCAGTGAAGCAATCTTGTCTGGTCAACTTCATTTCATGTGTCAGTATACATTAATTCCTGCCTTTCAGGCATGCAGGACATTAAAATAAAGTTGGGATGAGGTACCTGAGTTCTGGAAATAAATAAAACTATTCTACAGTGTAATAATGTCAACTAACAAACAGGTGATGTTGACAGATGATTGTAGTCATGATTTGGTACAAAAGCAGCATCCTGGAATGGCTTCTTTGAGGAGCAAAGCATGCTTTAAATGTTTAAAAAGGGATTTGGATATTTCACCCTCTACAGAGCACACCTTCATTAAACAATTCAAAGAATCTTGAGGAATTTTGGTGCGTAAAGGGCAAGGGCACAAGTCTAAGCTGAACACCCATCATCTCTGATCCCTCAGACTGATACAGCTGATTCAAACAAATGGGCTCAGGATTACTGTGTAATACTTTACTGTGTAAAAGGAAGCGTTATATTTACTGTGGCCAGATGCACTTTAAACTTTCTGGGCTTAGAGGCTTCTGGAATAGACCATCACACAGTGGAAACATGTACTTTTGTTAGTGGAATCAGTATTCCGAGAGTGTTTTGAAGGATAAAAGAAAGTACAATCCAGACTATTTTCAGCAACAAGTCCAAAATCCCGGGGTTACGGGGTTGTGTCAGCGCCCTCATTGAAGGGAACTTACTCTTTCGAGGTGCAGCATTTATACAGAAAAGCACCACTGAGATTTTTCCATGGACGCTACAAACACGTCAATGCTACACCGTTCCAATATTTTTGAAATGTTGCAAGGATCAAAGTTAAAGTAAACTGTTTCATTTTGAAACAAACATAAAATTTATGAGGTAAAACATGAAATAATGTGCTATTGTATTGCAATACAAGTTATTATTATTTAAAAACCAGTGTTTTAACACAGTTTTAATTTCTGTGTTAGCATACGGTCCCAATCTTTCTGATTTGGAGTAATGCATAAAAATAATACAATATCTGCTACTTCAGTTTTTATGTACAATTCTATCAAAATCAGCAGAAAAACCCCTACTGGATAAATACCATTTTACTAAAAACTATTTTTAATGAGCATTTTATTGTTTGCATGTGTTAAGGGGGTGTTATCCTAGTTTCTATTTGCAGGTACTCAGCCTGCCTTTACTTTCTGTCTGCTAGCCCGTTTGCCTGCTTTAGTTATTTATTAAACGCTTTCTGAGTCCAGCAATTGTGTCCGCCCTTACCTTCAAGTGTGCTCCTCCAGCACCCACAGCACATACACTCCGACGTTACAAAAATAAACTGAAAACATAACTTAAAAGCAAATAAAATGTCTTAAAAATGATATACAGTGTGATGATTGAGTCGATAAATATCTGTAAAAAATTATACATAGTGATGAATGAAAGTGTAAAACAGTGTGTGTCCACATACACACCACACTTTTATTGATATCTAATGACATAACATCATGATTTTAATGCTATAGCTGAGAGCTATGGGAATGCATTGTATATATAGCTGTAACTAGTGCTGGCTTTTCTGAACTAAAATTTAATTAGTTCTATAATTTTAGGTCTGACTTTTACTGGATACTCAAATTGTCCTAGTTAGAAAGGTTTTATACATCTTTAAGTAGATTGAATGCTTTTATCACCACTTTATAAAATTCCACAATGTTTTACTCGTTCATTTGCCGTATCGCTTAATTCTACTCAGGAGGCTGGAGCGGATCTCAGCCGACTCTGGGTGAAGGCAGGGAACACCCCGAACAGCTTGCCAGTCCATCGCAGGGCAACACACAACCATTCACACTCACATTCAAAACAAGAGCCAATTTGGAACTGCCAGGTAGCCTAATGGCAATTTCTTTGGACTGTGGGAGGAAACCAGAGTACCCAGAGGAAATCCATGCAAGCAAAAACAAAGTGAGAAAAAAAATGCAAACTCCACAGAGAAACGCTCTCGCCCAGCCTGGGACTCGAACCCAGGACCTTCCTGCTGTTAGACAAACGTGCCAATCACAAGGTCACCATGCCACCCTCCACAAAATTTAGTGAAATATATTGGAAAATTGTTGTAGAAGAAGCGGCACGACAATTTTTACAGTTTTTCTCAAAATTTTATGATAATATTGGCTTTCCCGTGCCTCCACACAAATTAGCCTTGCAGCTAATTCGTCACCACTGTTGGGCCCTTGAGCAAGGCCCCTAATGCTCAGGTGTATAAATATAATAATTGTAAGTTGCTCTGGATAAGAGTGTCTGCAAAATTCTGTAAATGAAAATGTAGTTACAACACAAAACATGCCTTGACTGACCATAACAATATATTTCTTTCTTTATCTGAGCTTTTCTTCTGAATATCAGTAATAGTTTGGTATTTTCTGAGTTGATATTAAATAGTTGGACAACTTAATTACTTCAAAAAAGATGAAGAATAATTGCTTAAAAGCACAAGGAAATGATTTTAGATGTTTAATTAATGAGTATGCAAAATGCATACAGAATGTAGACACAGACAGCTGAGACGAGTGTATCAGCATTCTGAGAATAAGTGTGCAGACGCAGACTCTGATGCATAAAAAACTGTTTCTTATACTAGCTTCATAGCCCACTCAGTACCGAGGAGGCACACACGCACACAATCATCACTTGGGAGAGAGAAACCATAAGAAACAGAGGGACAAAGCAGTGAGAGAGAGAGAAAGAGAGAGAGAGAGAGAGAGAGAGAGAGAGAGAGAACTATTCAGAGTTGGCGTCAGTCCTGCGTCTCTTCCACCTCTTCACTTAGTCATCCTGAGTCACTGCTTCGACTTACCTCAGACGACAAACCCTGACAAACGTAGACCGTTCTCACGCCCCCACACATACGCACACACTGCTCTTGGCCTGCTGCTGCCCAAGTGTGGGCATTAAGGAAAAGCTCACCTGCTTGACGTTGTAGCCTGTCTTAGCACTGGTCTCGATAAACATCACGCTGAGCTCCTTCGCCCGCTGCTCGCCCTCCTCAATCGTGATCTGCCTGTGGAGAGGAAGGCTTATTTCAGTGATTTGGCATGTGTGGGTTTAGCCTAAAATAGATCACAACACATGATGCTCAGTCTAATGTAATAGATGTAGTGTAATCTGATCAAATTTAAAAGAACAGCAAAGTTGTTGCATTTGATTCAATTTCATTAAAATTAAACGGTAAGAAAGAAGCGAACCCTCACCCCGCCCATAAGACGATTTTTTCCTTGAAAGTGTAAATGTATCTCAAGTTCATTTTGATATTAACATGAAACCGTATGTAGATCAAAATCAAAACAGCAATGAAGTCTCACAGCTCACCAGTGTGTGTTGTAATACCATGAAGTAATACATGCAATGGAAGGACTTAGGAATAAACCATCGATTGCCTATCTGCAATCCAATAACAAAATCAGATCTTGGAGCATCATTCGATACATGATACAGATTCAATACCATCCTTTTAGTAACGAGGCTGACCGTCTGCAAGCTCCTGTTGCCACGTTACAGGAAACAATAGAGGCAAAACGGTTAAGGACACGATATGGTTTTATAAACATTTTCTCAGCCTCATGAGCATTAACAACCCCTTTTCAGAGGTCCTTAGAAATCTCCTTTGTTAGTGACATGATACGCTTCAACAAATATGCATTGTGAAGATCAGACTTTCATAACAGATTTGAAATAAAATGGAGCACCCACTCAACACCTGTCATCCAACTGTTAAAAAAACACAACTCTGATTTCATCTTCAACTTAACTGTGAATCCTAGAGATTCACATACTTTTCCGACTCACATATATGTAACATGATATGGATCATTTCTGGTATCTCTCGGGCTCAGGCATCTGATCAGAATGTCTCCTGAATGCCTCCCGGGTCTGGTGTTTCGGGCATGTCCGACCAGAAAGAGACACAGGGGCCGGTCCAGAACACGCTGGAGGGACAACTTCTCTCAGCTGGTCTGGGAACGCCTCGGTATCCCCTCGAAGAGCTGGAGGAAGTGGCTGTGGAGAGGGAGGTCTGGACCTCAGTGCTTAGACTGCTGTCCCCCGACCCCGAATAAAGAGGAAGAAGATGATGATGACGATGATGATGAATCATTTCCCCCAATAAAATAATGATCCAGTATGACAGTTTAATCAAATGTTTCATCATCTCGTTTTAGGACTTGTCTGGAAATGTGGTGTTTTTTAGGTCAATTTTACAAAAAAAGCTGCACTCTCTGATCAGCAGATCCCTAGGAATACTGCCCATTAATTCCATAAAAGTTTTCGGTAAAATATGGCTGAATAGCCTTATCAATCTTTGTCTCTAACCACACTCATAGTCGACTGATAATAATTAAATGATGCTAAATCTGTACAAAAGGCTATTTCGTTAATTAAACCCCATTTATCTGACCCTTTCACACAATAAGCCACATCTAAGAACAGAGAGCATTTTGTAAAAAAGGAAGAGTGGAGATGGATAGTAGAGAATGACTAGAGAGATAGACAGAAGTCGAAAAGGAAAGAGGGAGAAATAGAAAACAGAAAAGAGAGCAGTTCTCTCTGAAGCCCTGCGAGGACAGACATGACGTAACCAGCAATTTCCTTTGTTCTTGTCCGCACAGAGAAACACTTACCTGAGTTCAGTCAGCTCCACTTCCTCCCCAAAGCAAAACACACTCTGTATGCAGCAGCAGGATGCTAAATATAGCAAGTATACATATCTCAGATATCTGAGCTCAGAGAACATAGCTGTCTTGTGAGAAATTAGTACGAGAACATGGAAGTTTTTGTTTTGTACTCGATCTTCGAGCGATGTTGCTGTAAAGTAAGGCTACGTTTACTGTTCAGCTACAAGTTTAGAGTTAATTTAGTGGTAACAATTTTGAGTTGTTTGGTGATTCAAGCAGGCTTGCTTATGGTGTTTTGACACTGTATTACACTGTAAATGCATAATTTGTAAATTTGTCAGATGCTCAGATGTTAAATGCACCCATCTTAGAGCAGGAATGACATTCTCTAAGGCCAATTCCCTATCATCAGACTCATGGAGGAGGCGGACCTTATTTCTGATGTCAATTATAATTATTATTTTTACAAATGTGGTACAAAAATGATTTAATGATTGGAACCTAGTTTTTTCATAGATCTTGCATCTTTTCAAAGTTACTTTATGAAACGCTTTCTGTACAAATCGTTTAATTTAGCCACATTCTGTGCTGAGAGGGAACTAAGCAATTTCTTGATGCTAAACTGGCAGACTGATAAACTGCCATAAAAACTGGTAATGTGATATACAACTCCATCAGCAAAAAAAAAAAAAAAGTGGCAACAAGGTGGTACTGGGGATGAAACCTTGACCATCAGGTAAGTAACCACTGAGCCACCACACAACGTTCATGACTAGTTCATTTACTAGAACCACAAAGAATAAAATAAACTTTAAATGAAGCGCTCTAAAAGACAAAAAGCATGAGCAAAAAGCACAGACAATGTTGCCTGATAATTAATGAATTAATTCGTTGTCTGAACCGCTTATTCCTAATTAGGGTCGCGGGGAGGCTGGTGCCCATCTCAGCCGACTCTGGGCAAGGGCGGGGTACACCCTTGGACAGCTCGCCAGGCCATCGCAGGGAACGTGATAAACTTTCATTTAAAAAGCATTTGATCTTTTTTCCCTTTAACATATTCACCACCAGCTTGTGGGTTTTTCAAATAGTTTATTAATACTGTGATATTTTTGACGACACCGCCATATTGGAAACATTTTAAAGTGTAACCCCCTATTCAAAAACAGTGCATTAAAATAATTAGGATTAGGTTCATGTACCTTCTTCTTAAACTCTGCTATTGCTCCCAGGTTGGGCTTCATTTGGGCACAGCGATCCTCCAAAAGAGCAATCCCGTTCTTGATGACATCTGGACTTTTAATGGCCTCCAACTGCTCTGTGGTTAGCTTAGGCAGTTCCTCTGCTGGTTTATCATCAATCGAGTGCAGAGCAAGCTTTGTGGACTGAACAGGAAGGAAAGAATAAACTACAACAATACTGCAATATTTAGACAGGACCACAAGTAAGGGAAGAGATTACGTAATTGGATGAATTGAAAGCGTGCTGCGTTGCCTTGTGTAAGCGCGCACCTCTTTTTCCCAGTGTTTGATCTTATTCTGATACTCAGCGATGGCCGTGTTGATTTGTTCCACTTTTAGACGAACGTTCAACGACTCTTTCTGCAAAACGTGGTCTTGTTCCTGAAGGGCCTTGATCTCCTGCAAAACCCCACGATGCTCTTCCTGCACCTCAGGTAGTGCCTCCTACAGATGAGGTAGATCATACACATGGTGAACACTAAATGCTGACCAGGTTAAAAGGTTAGTAGTGACAGACTAAAGGATATTAACAAGCATATAACCATTATCAGGGTGGCATGGTGGTGTAGGTTAGACTCAGGCGTTTCCAGGTGGAGTTCGCATGTTTTTTCTTGTGCTTGTGTGTGTTTTCTCCAGGTACTCTGGTTTCCACCCACAGTCCAAAGACTTGCACTTTAGTTTAATTTGCTGTTCCAAATTGTCGATAGGTATGGATTTGAGTGAATGACTAAGTGTTGTCCTGCAATGGTCTGGCGAAATGTTCAGGGCATACCCTGCCTTTGCCCAGTGTCAGGTGAGATTGGCTCAGCCTCCCCGCAACCCAAATACTAAGAATTAAGCAGTTTGGCAAATGAGACAATGAACCAACCACCATCTTTTTATCTTGAAAAATAAAACAGTTTCTGATGTAGTACATCTTGTTTGCATCTGATGGAAGCTAAGCTGGCTGAGACCTATTCTTGATGATGCTTAAACCTTTTACCCCCTAGACTGTTATGTAATAACCATTACATACACATCTCTAGTGCTATATACATGTGTGTGTATACATATTATACAGCACCACTTTGATCTAAAAGGGCTCTGAATAGTAGTAAAAAATTACTTCTCTATAATCTTTTGGTGAAAATGTTAACTCTATGCCTAAAAGGTTAAACGCTGCAATCCAAAGGTTGACTGTTTTCCCCTCAAAAAACAAAACAAAACAAAACAAAAAACACTTTTGTTGTTTGTTTACATATTCTCATCAATATGTTCCAATATTGCATGAAATAAATACTTTAATCAAAAAACAAGTAATATTCAAGTATTTATTTCATGTAATATTGGAACATATTGATGCGAATAAGTAAAAAAACAACAATAGATTATAAAAAAAAAAAAAAAAAAAAAAAAAACCAGACACATAAAAACAAAATATTTATTGTGGCCACCCTTTACTTTGATTACAGCATTTGACCTTTCAGGCATAGTGTTCACATACTTTAAATTTTTTCACTTGCTAAACTTTGCACAAAGACACTTTACAGACAGATAATATACTTAAATTGCCACTACATTATATTGCATTTATATCTCGTTTATATGTCATTTTATACACACACACACACACACACACACACACACACACTATATGTGTAAAAACTCAAGGGAGTGGGTGGATGTTAAAACTCTTATGGAACGTGGTACACTAATTTAATATACTATAGATGTAAACAGCAAATTATATTAAAATGGTATCAATATTAAATGTCACTTTTTCACATACACAATAAAATCTCACGAACTAAAGCTGGTTAAATGTTTTTCATAAAAATGGAGCAACTCTTTTTACGAGAATGCTAAACAACAACGATTCACTCGGATGTGTGTCGTAAACGGTGCTGTTGATGCCGTAATGCCGCGATAGCTGACTGTTGTTGTCTGTGCAGGAACCGCTTTTCAGTTTTTTTCAGGTTTTTAAAGCACGATCTGTTTTTCATCTTCCACTTATGTGAAAAACATGTTGTAATCGTTAAATAACGACACCGTTTTCAGCAGTGTCATTTACAGCATGCGGTTTCTTTAGCCGCTCTTGACCTCAGCATGAAGTGTATTGTGAAGTATACAATAGCAAATAAGCATGATCACATGCACTGAAGTCAATTACTATGGGCAGTGAAGAGGAAACGTAACATTTGTGCATGCGAATATTTAACCTTATATAATTATATTGTATTTTCATAATCTGTAAATGTCCGTGTGTCTTTGCTGCCCCCCTTCTTTTAACAGGGTAAGATGAGCATCGCATTCCCTTTATCTGGATTTTTTCGAAAACATTTACTGCATTTGAAGAAAGAGAAACTTTTGTGATGTCTGTTTAGATTTAATCAAAAACTAAGTAAGTACTTTAACCGTTTTCCCCCCTTTATTTCATTTTAGAATCACGGTGTTGGTTATTTCTCTAGAGATTATCAGTAACAGAACCCCAATGACTGCATACTGCACCAATATAATATCATTATAAAATATATATATATATATATTTTCTCACTTATTTGCCGAACCCCTAATCCTACTAGCAAAGGTGGAGTACACCCTAAGCAATTCGCCAGAACACTGCATGTCTTTGGACTGTGGGAGGAAACCAGTGTACCCAGAGAAAGCACATGCAAGCACAGGGAGAACATGCAGACTCCACACAGAAATGCTCAAGGACGAGAATCAAACCCTGTGGATCTTTGTGAGGCGGATGCACTAACTGATTTGTTAAGCTACATGTTAATACATAGCAATAGCAACAGCAACATACTTCAGCCTCCTGGCAGGACTTCATGATCTCTCCTGCTTGATCCTCAAGCTTCTTCAGCTGCTCCGTGAGCTCCTCCACTAATTTCTCATTCTCAGCAATCTCAGTTTCCAGCCGTGCAACTGTCTCCTCTGCCTTTTTCAAATTACTGTCAAGACAACAATGGGATTAATATATTACTTGCTTACTTTTTTTAAACAGTAAAAAGTATAAGAGGACACATTGGCCGTTCTTATCTTATGTAGTGTCTGTAACAAGACTAAGCGTATTCATCGGCAAAAGCGGGGTCATTTTTGATGTAGAGGCCCAATTGTTAGCCAATGCGCTTGTTAATGTAATGGGTAAAAAAACAACAACAAAAAAAACCCCACACATTTCTGACCCACTGTAAAGAAGGTCTCTTAAATCTCTTATGTATGGCAGCTTAAGATTCAAGATTATTTGTCACCATGTTAACACAATTAAATTTTGTGTGAGACATTCAGCTTTAAAAAGGTACAAGCAAGGCAGCGAACTGCAATTAACACTATCAAGAGCAGAATATAAACAAACAATTACACATCTAAATAGAAATAGAACACAGATAAAAACTAGAAATATAAACACTAAACATCTGAATAAAAATGGAACATTGGTATGTACGTGGAAGGCACTATGAAATTAAATAGCAGCAGCAGAGTGTATATTAACTAGAATGTAAATGCAAGTAAAGTGTGGCAGTGCAAGACAGTCATAGTTTGTGGATTCAATGTCTGGGGGGGTGAGTACGTGGCTGTAGAGGAATATTGTGTGCGTGTGTGTGACTAAGAGGGAGTAGAAAGTGAAGGAGTGATGGTTTTCACAGCCCTGGGGAAGAAGCTGTTTTTAAATCTGGTATATAAGTGGTATTAAACTAAGTACAGTTGTGTATCCATTAAGTCAACAATGTCAAAATTAAGGCCTATGAAAAATATAAACTTACCACTGAAAACAAAAAATGCAGGCGTTTAACACTCGGGTTATGATTATTCATATTTATGAATGAATAAATAAATGATATGATGATTTAGATTCCCATATTACTGCTCCATTGGGCTTTAGTGCACACTGGTTGATGGCACTCAGACACTTAAGTCTTTTCCCACTTAGTGGCTACGTACGAAACTTTAAATGACAGTCTTTGTTTATATTAGATGTACTGCCCACTACACGTCAGACTAGGGCATGAGTTTAGGCACCAAGTAGACGCGTTAACCAGACTGTATTCTTTCCCGCTGCTCACTTGATTGAGACCCGGATTATCAACTGTAAGATACTACAAATACTCCAGATCACGGAGGGAATATGTTACAGACACTGCCTGTGTTTTGTGCATCAGAAACATTCTTTACTCTTAAGCAAAACCTTAACCTCAACTAACGTCCTGCTCGTCACTTCCTGTGTGCTGCAGAACCAGGGGGCACTATTGGGCCAGTGTAAGCAAGATTGGTAACCAGATTCCCACCTGTATTGCTTTGGCAGTAGCAACCAAGTGGAGGATTATGAGCAATAATCCACAACAATAACAACCTACCAACTCCTGTTTAGTGTAAGAGCACATTAGTTTCACATACCGTCCTGCTGTCTTGATAGCCACTTGGGCTTTGGTGACTGCCGATGAACCCTCATCTAGCTCTTTGTTGATCTTATCCAGTTTGTCCTGTTGGGCCTTCAACTTGTGACTGTTTATGTCCACAATTAGGTTGTGCAGTCGTTTCACCTCAGCTTCAACCTTTCCCGCTTTGTTTGATGCAGCTTCAAAATCTTCAAGAAAAATTCAATCTGTTAGAGCTTGAGAAATGTTGTAGTCATCAAGTACAGCTCAAACGTTTGCCATGGAGGTCCATAGCACATTACGCTAGTAATATCTTTCCTGTTCCAATATCATCCAATTATAATAATGAACCTTGGGTAGGAAATTAAAAAAAAAAAAAAAAGTAAAAAAATAAATTTAAAAATCTTAAGTTGTAGTGCTCCCTGATGCATGTTAAAGCACCACTGTGAGTTTGACGACAATTTCATTAAAACGAGGTCTCACTGTACCAATGCATGCTATCACATGTCAATCTTACTTTTCTTGAAGGCTTCCAGGTTTTTCTCCATCTGTTTTTGCTTGGCTTTGTCTGGGGCAGCAGTAATAACATTTGCTTCCAGTTCCTTCATCTGAGACTTCAGGTGAATCTCTTGCTCCTCAAGAGTCTATTGGGGACAGCACAGTTATTTAATAATAATGAAAAAGTGGGTTGTTTTGTGGAAAACTGCGCTGTCCTTTATGCACCAGAGTGTTTTTATTAAAGCTGTCGAGTGTTCAGTGAGTATTTTGGAGGTGTGTATCTTGGCTGACCTGAATACTAGCTGTGTATTTCTCCAACGTGTTCTTCATGTCTCGGAGCTCCTGTCTCTGTTTGTGCACACTTTCCTCAAGCTGCTGTTTCCGTTGCTGCCAGCCCTGCAGCTGCACCACCTTCTCCTTTAATGCACTCTCCATTTTGTCCAGCTACATTTACACACACATACACAAACACGCAAGGATGTGACAGAAAAGTGGTCTAAAATGTGAAACAGACGGAACTGGGTTCGTGATCTCACCTGTTCCTGTGTGACTTCAGTGCCAATAGAAGAGCCCATTCTGCCTTTCATTACACGTCCGCCTCCTCCCGTCATAGTGCCTGAGGGCGAGTACACAAATGGGCCATGAGAGAGAATCAAATCCAAAGTGTGCTATCAAATACAAGCATACTTAAACACTTGTTTATTTTTTTACCAGCCTGCTCGATGATCTGTCCCTGCAGAGTAACCACTCTCCAGCGTTTGTCTTTCTGGAAGGCCACTTTAGTCGCCTTCTCTAGATCTTTAGCCACCAGTGTATCTCTTAAGGCAAAGTAGAATGCAGGACGGACAGAATCATCCTTTACTTTAACCATATCAAACAAACGGGGAATGCTCTCGGGGGTCGAAATGGCACTCATGTTTTTCTCCCAGACCTTCATCTTAAAAAAATAAATAAACCAACATCAACAAATGAGTTAATGCAAGTATTTATATAACCATGAGCTTACATTAAGAGAGGGGTACATGTTTGAATAGAAAAACTGAGGTGCAGTGGTGGCTCAGTTGTTAAAGCAAATAATAAATGCTGTGGGCATATAGTTTTGCCAGCAATATTAAGGATTACATTCTTGAGTGAACAGCGTGCACCCACCTCAACGCTGTAACTACAGCACTTCATAAACTACACACATTTCATAAAAACTATTAGTACCTTATCTAGGCCTATGAAGGTTGCCACGCCAATATTCTGAGCCTTAAGGAATGTGACACATTTCTGAGCCGTGTCAATGGTGTCCACCAAAATGTTATCGAGAGCGCCGCAGCTTGAAGAGATGGCGATGTCATACTTCTCGTCAATGGCTCCCAGATCACCCTGGAGTTGAAACAGCATGAAAAGAATTAGTTATGCTTAAAGGTCAGGAGTTTAAGTGATGAAGAGAACCACTTGAACAGCGTTGTACGATGTAGCTCACCAGACGCCCCAGGATGCCTGGGATCTTGCCACTGCGTTTCTGCTGCATGAGCGCGTCGAGTACTTTGCCTCGGCTTCGGGTGGAGGACAAGGAGGACTTGGCCTCTTCGACCTTCTGCCTCAGGTCCCTGACCGAAGCCTGGGCTTTTCCATCCTGCTCAGAGATCTGCTTCAGCTCCTCCTCATCCTACAAACAAAATACTGCATTATACACTAAGAAGCATTTGTGTGACGACTATAACATTTGCCTTAAGTTTTGCTTATTGCACTGTATCCCCTTAGTGTCCAAGTCAAAACATCAGCAGTTGTCACATGTAATCATTCATTCATTCATTTTCTGAACCGCTTATTCCTAATTAGGGTCTCAGCCGACTTTGGGCGAGGGCAGAGTACACCCTGGACAGCCCATCACATCGCCAGGCCATCACTGGGCAGAAACACAACTCTTGACGAAAATCAGCAATGGTTCTTTTACATGCCTCTCACCACAGACAGTGAGAGACATGGCCGGCATTTGATAACCCAGTTAGCTGCACTGGGGGGACAGCAGTGAGAACTTGTTGATAGTAGGGCTTGAACCCCTGACCTTGGGATCAGTGATCCAGCACCTTAACCACCAGGCCACCGCTGTCCCTTAAATTTTATGAAATTAAGTAAATTATTTACTCGATTCTAATTTCTAGTATATTAATCATTAGAAAATCCACTGTATTGTGTAATAAAAAAAAATACAGGGAACCAACTGGGTAGCGTCCACACTCTTAACTAATGCCATTAATTTATCTAATGATATCTGCAGCATAGAATGGTTTTGTAGACAATCAGCAAAAGTGTAGAGCAAAAGTAGTGAAGAGATTCTTTGGAGTTACTTCTGTTCTTTGAAAACTGTAGGTTAAGTACTGACACAGTAACATCCATAACATTTTAACAACCTGGAAAATGGTTCAAAATCCTCTCATAAGAACTTGTGCAGCTATCTTTTCCTTATCATTCGTCAAAGGATAGACTGTCAAAAATAGTATTAGTTACAAAAACTAATCAGAAAACTTTTATTTTGAGATTCTCAGAAAGTCAGAAAGTCCCAGAAATGTTGCTGTTTATTCCAGATTTACCTTTTAATAAAACAAAAATAAAAGAAATTTGGGGGCTGACCTCTTGACAGGCACTGTGGGGCAACCCAGGATATGTTTTAAAGGCGATGTTATTAGGATTCAGCATGGTCTTGAGTTTATCCACTGTAAGAGAACCAAATATCAAAGGAACCAGAGGATCTGCCTCACCATGACACTGGAGCACTGGTATTTCCTTATTAGTGACAATCGCTGACTAGACAAAGAGAGAGAGAGAGAGATGTAATCATACTGCATGGATTTATCCACACATTCACTGCAGAGTGGAGAGAAAACAGAAATAAACACATAAGAAGTATAGTGTATACCTTTGAGAGAGAGTTCCTTAGAGGCAGCCAGCAGCTTAGAGCAACAATACCTGCAAGTTTCTGGTGAGTTTTTAGAGCTGTATAAAGTGAAAGTGCACCACCCTAAACACACACACACATGCAAAAACTATTTATTAAAGTATGCAACCAGTACTTGTACCAGTGTGCATGACAATTTAAACACAAATAATTTTTTACAGTAATTCAGTTTCAGTGCATATTTCTGTTCAGCACAGTGGCATAGTAGTCACAGCAAGAACATCCTGGGTTCGAGTCCCGGGCTCAGCGAGGGCGTTTCTGTGTTGAGTTTGCATGTCTGCTCCGTGCTTGCGTGGGTTTCCTCCAGTTTCCTCCAGTTTCCTCCCATGTTGCAAAGACATGCACACAAGAACTGGCTGTTCCAAAGTGACCCTAGGTGCGAGTGTGTATCAGCAATGTGAGTGAATGAGTGCATATTTTCTCACCTGAGAAAAGCCTCCCAGTACAATGCGATTAGATGGAATTCCATTCTTTACCTCCTGATCGATCAAAGCACTGACTGCGGTAGAAAAGAGATCTTACTGAGGCACATAAAAACACTGGCAGCATATTTCACAGAATGTGTACACTTTGCACTAAACACTGAAGATGCACCTACTGCTTTCTGCAGCTTTTTTAATTCCAGGCTCGTCCTCCTCAGCATCTGGACCCAACCCTATTATATCAAACCTGTGAGTCAGGACACAAATCCTGTATAAGACAGTTTCAGATGGTTGTGTATTCAAGGTAAGAATACAAAAGCATAACTGATATTTACCAGGAAGGCATTGCCATGTTCATGTTAAGGGTAACTGGCATCACTGGTCTGGCACAATCAAAGAGAGAAAGAATGGATAAAGAAAATGAAATGACACAACTTGGGATGTTTATGTCACACATTTGCTCGTATATGAGGAGATGGTGCATCGTACGTACGCATGGGGGCAAATATACTTGACATAAGAGGTCCTAATCCCAGCCATAGCTTCAGCCCAGCCATGCCTAATGGAAATCATGGTAAGTAAAAATTACTTCAATGTGGGAGTTACATTTTGTGAAATTATCTACAAGTTAGAGGGCTGAACGTCTTACCCTGTATCTCCCAGACCATGGAGGAAGATGACCTGAAATGGAAGCAAATATTAATGTCAACTGCTAATTACCACGACAGCCATTTATAAATCAAGAACATGACCTATGAGTATAAATGCATAACATAGGTAAAAAGTAAAAATGTGTATTCTTTGTGCCTCTTTTTTAATCGTCCTCCTGACCATAATAATCACACTGTTGCACTTTGATAACCAGTTGTATCAAAACATATTATTTAGTTAGAACCTGAAGGCTCTTTTTCATTAATACAGCACAATATTTACAATATGTAATATCTACAGTGAACATTTTATTAGATAAACCCATCATATCACAGGGGTTTATAGATGTGTAATTACTGAATTTAGCATGCCAGGTGAAGTCTTGATTCTTTTTTTTTGTTCCCCTCAGAGTACAACATTCATTCATCCATTTTCTGAACTGCTTAATACTAATTAGGGTCCCTGGCGCCCACAACCTTTGGATCAGCAATCCAGCACCCTACCACTGGGTCACCACCAAAGTACCGCAAAAAGGACTAAAAGGAGAAGGCAAGTGGCCTGCTGGTTAACCTCTGCTCGGTTTCAGATTTAGAAGGATAATTTTCTACAATATGAATCACTTTTAAATGTAATTTAATTTCATATCACAATAATGCTTATTTCTGGGCCACAACCCTCTACAGAAAAAAACCAACAATTTGTGCACCACTGCACAAAATCTTGGAACATAACTGCAGGGCTTTATCCATTCAGCCACAAGAGTATTAGTGATGTCAGACACTGATGTTTCACCAGAGGGGCTGGGGTGCACTGAGTGTTCTACCCACTCACTCACTCAGGATCATTTTCTGAACTGCTTAATCCTTTTGGGTTGCCGGGACGCTGAAGCCTATCTCAGCTGACACTGGGCAAAAGTGGGTTACACCGTGGACAACTTACCAAATCACCACAGGGCCAACAGACACAACCATTCATACTAACACGCACACCTAGACGCAATTAGGAACAGTCAGTTAGCACAACATGCATGACTTAGGGCTGCGGGAGGACACCAGAGTACCCGGATGAAACCCACACAAGCACAAGAACAACATACAAACTCCACACAGAAATGCTTAAACGCAGGACGTTCTTGCTGCGAGGTGGATGTGCCAACCACTACGCCACTGTGCCGCCCTGTCAGTGTTCCATGTTCACCTCAATGGTTTCCAGTTTGGTTGAGATCAGGGCTCTGTACAGGCCCCTCAACTTCTTCAACTCCTACTTGTGCAGACAATGTCTTCATGGAGCTCGCTTTGTGCACAGGGACACTTTCATGCTGGAACAGGTTTGGACTTCTTCGTTCCCCTGAAAGGACATTTTGATGCTCCAATAAATTTACACAGTTGCATGCTAAACTAAAGGCCCTTTAACAAAAATTTCTGTGTGGAGTTAGAATGTTCTCCCTGTGCTTGTGTGGGTTTCCGCCGTGTACTCCGGTTTCCTCTTACAGTCCAAAGACATTCGACTAATTTTTCGCTCCAAATTAACCCTAGGTGTGGAAAAATGAGTGTGAATGGTTTAGTTGCCCTGCAATGGTCTGGTGATCTGTTTAAGGTGTACCCGCCTTCACCCTGTGTTGCTAAGATAGGCTTCAGCCTCCCAGAGACCCAAGGAGGATTGGGTGGTGTGGAAAATGAGAGAGTGAGTGAATGATAAGAGTGTATATAGGAGTGAACTGTGAACTGTGTGTGTGTGTGAGAGAGAGTGTGTGAGTGTGTGAGATACGTCTTTCTCTCTCGCTGTGTTATATATCCCGTTCTCTCTCTCTCTCTCTCTCTCTCTCTCTCTCTCTCTCTCTCTCTCTCTCTCTCTCTCTCTGTGTGTGCGATACAGCTCTTTCTCTCAGTAGGTATGTGAAGCTGTAGGCCTCTCTCTCTCTGGTATACTCTGTGTGTGTGTGTGATACTCTCTCTCAGTCTGTGTGTGTTATCTC
>JBCNYG010000008.1:25140049-25150788 GCA_039654305.1 Porochilus rendahli | reverse complement strand
GTAGTAGTGGTGGTGGTGGTGGTGGTGGTAGTAGTAGTAATGATATTAATAGTAGTAGTAGTAGTAGTGGTGGTGGTAGTAGTGGTAGAGGTATTAGTAGTAATGATATTAATAGTAGTCATAGTAGTAGTATCTATGATACACACAGGTCATTTTCAGTTCAGTGGCTGAACTGGCACTCAATTGGATAATGCTGCTGCCATTTGATTTAAACACAACACCACAGACTTCTTTGTATGACGTCAGTGTCTAATCTCACCCATAATATTGAAGTGGAATAAGAAGCCCACATACATGCTCCAAAATCTAGTGGGAAGTCTTTTCAGAAGAATGGCTGGTCTTGTGTCCACATACTTTTACAATACAATGTAGCAAGGAAAGGAGTAGGGAGTGACTTACCTACCTTAAAACGCATCTTTTTTTTCAAAGAGAGAAAAATACATGGACTGCAATGATATTTAATGTGGGGTGAAGAGATGTACGGTAGGTTATTGCTGACAAAATTGAAATATGACAAGTAGAAAAGAATTGGGAGATAAAACATTGTTATATAATGTTTAATAGACCCACCAGGAGATAACAAAAATGTATATCATAGGTAGTTCAAGTCAGAGACACAAATTTACCACAACAGCCTTTTTTCCTATGCAAACAGCAGTGTGTTTCTTTTCTAATGCATAGTCTGCTTGCTCACTTTAACAAACAGATTCTTCCTCTCTTGAATTCATTCTTATACTCAGCGTGAGTGTATAAGAGATTCACGAGATGAACATAATGGATCACTCACTCGTCCATTTGCCAAACCGTTTAATCCTGCTAGAGTCGCAGGGAAACTGGAACCTATCTCAGCTAACACTGGCCAAAGGCGGGGCACATCCTGAACAGCGTGTAACACACACAACCATTTATACACTCACAATTTGTCAATTTGGAGTTAGCGTCATTTCGCTTTATATGCCTTTGGACTATGGGAGGAAACTGCAGTACCCGGAGGAAACCCTCTCCCTAAGAAAAACTCTCCCTGATTGAGTTGCATATTAATCACATTTATTTAAAAATGAAATTATAAATGTCCTATTTGTAATTCATTGTTAAAATATTAGCAAATAGTTTTCTATATCACCAACATGCTAAGGGCAGCACCAATGAGTATATCTACATAAAGAGACAGATTCAGCAGTGCTTAAGTCTAATACAGCTCACTGACTTTCTCATCTGTATTTGAGTTCAAGCAAGGTGATCCGTAATTATTAATAATTATCTGTAATAATTCATTCATTCTTCATTCATTTTCTGAACCACGTAATCCGTAATCTCAGCCGACTCAGGGCGAGGTTAGCTGCACTGGGGGGGGGGGACAGCAATGACAACCCGCTGATAGTGGGGCTTGAACCCCTGACCTTGGGATCAGTAATCCAGCACTGCCCAGCTAATGTTGATCCTTGTGTAGTTGACTGTCACTTAGTGTGATTATTATTCTTTTAGTATTCTTTAGTAGCTAGTAGATTACAATCATTTCAGATCTAGGTCTGTTATAACAGTGCTGTTTAGTCTGTTATGTAAAGCATTTCCACTTATTTGAAAAATGGCTTCCTTCCTGGAAATTGTTTTTTTGGCTTAAGCACAAGCTGTTATTCAAGCGATTACCATATTTGTGTGTCATGCGGTGCCTATTTATGCACCCATTTAAAACCAAGCTTTAGCAAAGACAGTACTTTCATGTCTGTCCTGAGCCACAGTGTCGTCGACCCCCCCCCTCCCCCGAACACCCCCGAACAAACCCACCCAACAATGTTCCAACTGACTTCACTCTCTCCTTCTCACAATATTTGGAGGAGGATTATGCCGTCACTAGACTGTGCTTGCTAGTTTCAGTTCATTTACACTCACCATAGTCCTTTTGATAATCAGTTTCTGTCATCTAATTCAACACATTATGGTCACATCTTCCACATAATCCATAAACAAAGATGCTGCACCTCGCACATAGACTAGCAGGCTGTAATTAAGCTGCTGAACCACTGCAGCGCTGTGCTGTAGCGGTTAGCACATCCGCCTCCCCGCAAAAAAAAGGTCCTGGGTTCAAGCCCCAGGCCTGGCAAGAGTGATTTTGTGTGGAGTTTGCACATTGTACTTGTGTGAGTTTCCTCTGTGCACTCCGGTTTCCTCCCACAGTCCAAAGACATGCAGCAACTAGGTATACCAGATCGACCCATGTATGAATGTGAGTGTGAATGGTCGTGTGTATGTGTGTGCTGGCCTTGCGATGGTCTGGTGAGCTGTTAACGGTGTAGCCCGGAGTCAGCTGAGATAGGCTCCAGCCTTACCAGGACCACAATAACGGATAATGCAGTTCCATTTCATGGTTGGCATGCTCTTGAGATATTGATTGCATTATATACCTAAAAGTGAATTAAACTCAAACTTAATAAAAGCTTGCATACATTATATGTCTTTGCTACTTAAAATGTGCTATTGTTAGTGCTCTTTTATCCTACTTCATATAAGGTAAAACAGTGTAATGAATCCTCACACAAGGGGCGTCATGACTGCAAAGAGTGGAGAGGAGATGAAGTTAAAGAAACAGTTAACGCAGAAGTGTTGTGTATTAAATGCACTGAGGTATGTACCATATGTAAAGGAGGAGGCGCCTGTGTAAATGTAATATGTCGTATTATGTGAAGATGTGCCCAGTCATATTCATTTAGAAGTTGATGAGTTTATTTGATTTGTTAGTTTATAACACTTATTTTAGCTGTTTTCCTGCTTTATTGGAACTGACGGGTCTATGTCTCATTCTGAAGATTTCGAGAAAGAAACCGACTCCAGATGGCAACCTTTCTAATCAGGCTAATGCAAAGTATTGAATGAATTCTAGCAGATTGCAACTTTGTTGATGTAAGTAAAAACCACCGGATCATGATGCAAATATACATATTTTTAGAGTAACAGAAGAGTTTGGAAAGCTTTCCTTTCATTTCCCTTTATCACTTTATATGCCAATTGACCACAAAAAGCCCAAAAGAAAAAAAAAAAAAACACTCAGCAAGTCAACTACAATATTTAACAACTTACAGTAAACATTTGGGAAAATGTAAACACAGTTAGTTAGCATCTCTGTAATGTGTTTATGAGGGATCCTCCGGGAATGAACATTTCATGAGCAGTAATAAAGGCATTTCAAATCAGTATACTATTTAGCCAATGCAATGTATTAACAACTTCCCTGTAGCAAACAGCGCAAAATTTAAAAAAGGACACGGTGAAGCGTGTCACATGGGAGGCACTATTAGCAGCACATTTCGAAGAGTTAGAACCTGAACAGCCAAGGTTTGAAGTGTACCCTCCGAAGTGCAGCTGGTTGTGACGATTTAACACTGAAAAGAGACACTTTAAGTGCTCCTGACAAACATTCTAATTATGGGGGCCTGGAAATTCCCAGTGCTCATTACACTTATAATGAACATGGTAAACTAGAGCAGATGTTCTCTGGTTCAGGGTTCTTCCAGTGTGTACGTGAATTCTTTAGAACACTAAGCCAGAGGTGACTTTCTCTTCCTCTGAGTGCGCCTACAAATAAAATCTGAAACAGTCTTCCATGCTGTGTGTGGTATTGACTGAGGCCCAGGTTTGTTGAATGTCTGCATGTGTAAAAAGGCATGCAGGTTGATTTACTACGATTGCTGCTGCTAGAATGAGACATAATGTCATATGATTTGCGAAACAAAAAAACATGCAATTTGGGGCATTTCTGCCAAATAGGGATAGAAAATTGAGCAACGTGCATGTAGCTATTATATTTGCAGCAATCCCTTTATTTTGGTTAAAGAAAAATTATAAAATTAATTCCACATTTGAAAAAACATCAATATTACTGAATAAATAACAATTAGGTGAGGGGACTATTCAAGTCAGTGGCATCTGCTGAGCCCAAAAAAAGTTGTTTTAGTATATACTACATGGGAATATACGCAAAAAGGTACACTTAAATAATATTTTATAGTCCTTAGTCTTTTTTTTTTGACAGAGGTCAAAGCACATGTAAGAGCAGGTGTTTAGGAGCTGTGTAAGGATATCTTTTCAAATTTTAGTATACAGTACTGAGAAACATTCATTAATTTATTCAATTTCTGAACTGCTTCATTCTAATTAGGGTCGCGGGGAGGCTGGCACCCATCTCAACTGACTCTGGGTGAAGGTAGAGTACACCCTGGACAGCTCGCCAGGTCATCACCGGGCAGAAAAATGCAGCTCTTTACAAATGACAGCAGTGGTTCTTTTACATGCCTCTCACCACAGACAGTGAGAGACATGGCTGACCTGTACTGAGAAACATAAAAAAGCAAACTAAAATTTTTATAGGTTTTTTTTTTTCACATATTTTAACCATGACAAGTAGCTAAAACGATATGTTTATGTTTTATTCTATCGTTTTCATGGGGAATAATGACAACATCTCCTGTTCCAAGTCTATGTGACGAATCACGAGTGTCCTTCATTTTGATTCAAGCATTACCCACTCTGGGTTTTTTTAATCCCCCGAACAGAGAATGCTGCTTGCCAGTAGTATATACTAATACATTACATCAAAATGTCCAGAATATTTTTAAATTATCGATTATACTAAAAGTTATCATAGAGAAGTGGAGTGCTGTGAGGGGCAGTTAGTCCAAATCTATACAGTCCGCTTGTACGCATTTTGTACACATTTTTTTGGCGCCGATTGCGAAAGCTGTAAAACTGCTGCGCATTTGCTACCACATTAATCGAGTCACCCATGGAATTGGTGGGAGGGCCACCGAGCAAGGGTGTAACCACAGTTTAGACATCGGGGTGGGGGTGGCTGGGGGTTCCAAATGAGAATTCTCTCCTAGAAAGGAAAAGTGTGTTTATCTCAATTCTATTAATATTAAATATTGAATCAGTGAACTTTTAAGTTAATTCCAAGCTCCAAGTTTATTTGTGTTTTGTTGCTGTGTCTCAAAATTAATGAGATATTTTACAATGAAACGTTTAATATGAATTAAATCACAGACTTGTACAAAGAATTAAATGTAAAATCTTGGTTTTAACGAATGTAAACACGTGTATTTCTGCATTGTGACCAGATATTATTACTGTACCAGAAAAACCGACGCTGATGACCATTTTTATTTGATGCTTTAATTTGCTTTAACCCACCCAAGCATATATGTTCAAATGTCAGTTGAATTTTAACTGTCCGTGGTGAGAGGCATGTAAAAGAACCATTGATGACATTCGTAAAAAGTAGGCTGTGTGTTTCTTCCCTGCGATGGCCTGGCGAGCTGTCCAGGGTGTACTCTTCCCTCGTCCAAAGTCGGCTGAGATGCGCGTCAGCCTCCCCGCGACCATAGTTAGGATTAAGCGCTTCTGAAAATGAATGAGTGAATATTTTCACAGCAAATTTATTTATGTAATTTAAACAGAGACTGAGAAAAGGATTTTAATCTCCTCTGCTCTAAGCAGGCAGCTGCTCCAAGACTACAAGGGAAGATGTGCTTCCTCTAAAATGTCACAAAAGATTTTGTCAAACATGTACTATTGTATTTACATTAATATTACAAACAGAGTGGTACAACTTGTTCAACTTCATGGTTAGTTCATTCAGAATCAGCAATAATTTCTCACAGTATGTATTATGTGACTTTTCCCCTCAAGCATTCCCATGGCAGCATGATCCATTAAAACATGTAGAGGTACAGCTTGACTGGGGTCCTACCGCACTCACAATATGCGCTGTTTCCAGAAGAGCAAAGCTAACCATTTATCGGACAAATGCATAAAAGCAAAAAAACATAATTCCTATGGAAGTCGAGCATCTCTAGGACTCTATGAGGATGGGAGGGTCAGGATGCTGTGCTGCATGGTGATGATTGGAGCAACTGTAAAAGTGTCTGGAACCTCGTGTTGATTGACAGCAGCATGTGAGCTTTTCAAGTTTAGTTGGACACAAACTTTTAGCAAGGGAATGCTGCAGTCTGTTTTTAATAGTGATCGAACTTATTATGTTAATTTGTCCTGTACTTCTTCATTCCACCACCAAGTCTCCTTATCTTCCTTCCTTCTTTCAGATGACACACCGAGTACCTTCCTACCTGTCTCCCTGATCAATTTTGCTGTAGATTCCCAATCATCTGGCAACTGTTTCTGGCCACCCAGAGCCTGTCTCAACTCTTCCCTGAATTCCTCACATCGTTCTTCCTTCTTCAACTTCCACCACTTTGTCTTCTGCTCTGCCTTTGTTCTCTTCCTCTTTCTCTCCATCAGAGTCATCCTGCACACCGCCATCCGATGCTGTCTGGCTACACTCTCTCCTGCTACCACTTTGCAGTCACTAATCTCTTTCAAATGACCAAGTCTGCACAGGATGTAGTCCACCTGCGTGCTCCTACCTCCACTCTTATATGTCACCCTGTGTTCCCCCCTCTTTTGGCTGTTCCAAATCACCCCTAGGTGTGTGAATGGTTATGTGTGTGATGGCCCTGTGATGTCCAGGGTGTACCCCGCCCTCGCCATGAGTCAGCCGAGATGGGCGCCGGTCTCTCTGCGGCCCTAATTAGTATTAAACGGCTTAGAAATTGAATGAATGAATGAATGTTATATCCTGTGGTAAAAAGAGCGTAGCACCTCTTCAGTTTAAAGACGCTAGAGGAAGTGGCTTTTGTCTACACCAAGATTAAACCAAAACCAAGTACTCACTGAGTTTAAAGGTGCCCTTTCACTAGTGCATAGTCGATGTGTTTTATCTGACAGGTGCTATCGCCCTTTATACTAATAAGCTCTCAGATTCCAATGATTGGCTGGTGATTGCTGTGAGTGACAGGGAGGTACACATATGCCACCCCTCCCTTCTGTGACAGTTTGACCAATTAGCTCCCATGGACTCGTGGTCGCGGATGGTGGATGATAGTGGTGCACTTTCTCGGGAGCCCATTCTGTGATTTATTTTTTATTTTTTAACAGCAGTTGTTTTAGGATAGGGTTCAGGTATACAGATGTAGAATGCAGACACAAATGCATGTTTTACCTCCATGGTTAACGTGAAGTCAACAGCACTGACTGCTAAACATTACATCAATTGTTCTTTAAAAAATACTGAGAAATAATGTCTCTCTTTCACACTTCATAATTTCCCTATAATTCATGCATATAATTTTTTTTTTCAATTGTATGTTTTGTTTGATTGTTCTGTTCCAATTTTCTGGATTTAGTTTTTACTAAATGCTCCACTAAGTCCTTCTTCTTATTATAAATAAATAAGGGGGGGAACAGTTTTAATTGGGTGTTTGTATGAGCCTTGGGCAGATGGAGCACCGGATTGCCTGACGGTACAGTGGCTTTGTGAGGTAGTGCCAGTGTGGTTTAAATTTATTCCTAATTAGTTTCTGTATCATCATTTACCGTATACAACCAACCTCCATCCAGCAATTAATGCACACAGCAGACGGCTGTGCACTCGCTCCTCACTCTCCCTGTGTTATTCCACTTTAACCACAGACCCTGAAGGGAGTCCCAGTATGGCATTTCACAACTGTTAGTACTCACACTATTTCTTCTGTTACACTCACACACTCTCTCTATGCTGTTGCCAAAGTTTTCCTGTAAAGTGTTCCCATGACTACCTGGATCATTGTATATAAGTAATGACACCTGTTGATTTACTGTAAGCAGCCGCTATTCAAAAGAATGCTCCACACATACTGTGTGATTTGTTATTAGTGTCCATTTTCTTAGTAGTGTGTAACAATTACTTGGTTGCATCATTTTCTTTTATTTGCTTTGCAAATCTTTTATATATAATAATTAAATTTGATATTTGTAATAAAACTGTTCACAGCAGAAAAGAGATACATATCTTTAAAAAAAACTATTTTTCAATTATTAAATCTATTTCTGGACTTTTATTTTGTAAATTCAAGCTTGCCCTCATTTGAGGCTGGAATTTTCAAAATGGGAATATTCAGAAATAGGTTAAGTAAGTTTATATTCCTATATATAAACATGTTTGCTTGATATTTTTGCTGGCTTGCTATCAGTACTTCTACCACACCGACCCGTACGCCATCACTCACTATGTTCTCACTTACATAGTAAAGGTGCGCTCGCATGATACCCATCATGACTACATCGGTTGACATCAGAAAACATCCGAGGACATCAGAGGACATTGTAGAATTACAGGGAAATTTTCTGGGAAGAGTTAAATATTTGGGGAGTGTTGAAAAATTCAGTGTTTTTTTTGTGGTCGGAGGAGATGCGGGGTTGGTGATAGGAAAAAAGTAACAGTACACTGCTATAAATTCTCAATTTCTCAATTTCTTTCTCTGCTTACATAATCTACTTGTTTACTTGTCTATTTATTAATAACAACTACAATAGTTATATTAATACAATGCCTTTCAATGGTAAATTTACATAGGAAATGGAAAATGGGAAGCTAATCCTAATTTTGATTGGTTGTTTATTTACTCACTTATTTACATGTTTATTAACGAGCTTCTCTATTTATTTACTTGTTTCTTACTGAATTGATTTTAAATTTACTTTCTTACTTATTGAATTACCTTCTTTCTTACTGAGTTATTTTGTGGTTTACTTGCTTACGTACACATTTGGTTACTTGCTCATTTGTTTCCTATCTTCATACCTGTATAATTGCATATTTATTTTCTACAGTTGTTGTGTTTTGCCGTCTATCCAAAGTTTAAAGTTTTTTTTTGTAACTAATAATGTTTTAATTGATGTGCTCTGTAACTCGGCTCTTGATGAAGTGTGTACCAAGATGTTTCTGGTTGGGCAGGTGGAGTCCGGTGGTGGTCAGTGGTGATGTGATGGTTCTGTATTTCTGGTAAACGCTGTTGTGGTGAGATTCTTCCCGGAGAGGGAGTGAACAGGGAGGAGGAGGTGGAGGTAAAAGAGGAGGGTGGCCTGGTCAGGAGGAAGCTGGGTAAAAGTCAGTCTAGTGACAGAACAGTGGTCTGTATTTTCCTGGGCTGCAAACACAACACACCACAGCGCAATGACTATGCTGAAGGAGTACTCGTTTTATCTCAGCGTCTTGTCCCTTCCCTGATTTCACATTTTCTGCACTGTCTGTTCTCCCTCTCTGCACTTAATTAATCGATCCGCCCCGCAGCACCACTGTAACGAGCCTCACACAGAGACAAAACCCGGGCCTATCAACATCCCCTTCCCAGTGGAGACGCCAGTCTAATGATCATCCTGTCCTTATTATCTTGCCGTCAGGTCATGATATCATTCAACATCAGCGCCATCTTAGGACTCACACAACTTCACTTTTTTAGAAATTGAAAAAAAAAACAAAGAAAGAAGAAACATGCACAGCTGGAAGATGCTGCTCAACAGCTTTACTATTCTGGCTGCTTCATCTACTGTAGTGATTTGGAACTTGTCCTACTGAGGTCAGGACGGTGGTGTAGTGATTAGCACATTCTGGGATCGAGTACCGGACTCAGCGATGGCATTTCTGTGTGGAGTTTACATGTTCTTCCTGTGCTTGCGTGGCATTCCAAATTAACCCTAGGTATGAGAGTGTGAATGGTTTTGTGTGTGTGCGTGTGTGTGCGTGTGTGTGTGTGTGTTGGCCCTGCAATGGCCTGGTAAGCTGTTCAGGGTGTACCCTGCCTTCATCCGGTGTCAGCTGAGATAGGCTCAAGCCTCCCTGTCACCCTCAAAGGATTAAGCAGTTGTCCTGTGTCTGCCATTTTACTTCTCTGTCCATTCAATACAGGATCATGTGACTTAATGATTAATTAGTATTAAATAAACTAATTAGATTAATTAGCACAGTTTCAAACCATAGTGACTTTCAGGGATCACTGTGATCCTAATAATAATAACTCATTCATTTACCAAACCTCTTACTCCTACCCGGATTGCAAGGAGACTGAAGCCTATCTCTGCCGACACTGCCTGAAGGCGGGGTAGACCCTGAATAGCTTGCCAGACCATCGCAGAGCACACACACACATACATACACTCACACTCTCACACCTAGGGGCAATCTGGACCAGACAATTAGCCTGACATGCATGTCTTTGGACTGTAGGAGGAATCCGGAGTACCTGGAAGAAACGCATGTAAGCAGAGGGTGAACGTGCAAAAACTCTACACAGAAACGCCTCAGCCTGCGAGGCAAACCCAGGACGTTCTTGATTTCAGGCTAATATGCTAACCACTATGCCATTTTTTGATATTGTATTATAAATATTATAAATAAACAGCAAATTATTTCAGGTCATGTCTGAAAAGCAAAGTTTTACAGCAAACTCTGGCTTTGTGTCACTGCCAATGTTCATGTGGCTCCCTTGCAGGAGACCTAGCAAATAAAGAAACATTAAAGTGTGTTATGGACAAGGGAATAAAATCGACCGAAACCATTTTTGTCCAGTTTCCAAAATTCAGCCACAGCAACATCCAAGTGGTTTTCCCAAACCGCCACACATGTACTACTTTTATTAGTCTTTATTATACCATGGACAGATGGGACGACATCATCTATTAGTTGCACTTCTGCATAGTTGCTTACTACAGAGGAAGAAGTTTAAATGGGAAGCGCTAATATCTGTAAAAAAAAAAAAAAAAAAACAACCAAACAAAAAAAAAACATCTATCTATTTGCCTGCCTGCTTGCCTGCCTGCCTGCTTTCCCGCCCGGAAAAAAGAGGAGTGGCCGCCACTGTAACCCTATAGACTAT
>JBCNYG010000008.1:25100331-25110831 GCA_039654305.1 Porochilus rendahli | reverse complement strand
TATATGTTTAGTTATATATTTTTCACTGTAGTTACGTTGACTAACAACAATTTTGATAAAGCAGTACCAGAAACTGGTGCTGCAGCATTCTTTTTGCTATGCTTATTTTTCTGTATGTGTATTTGGATATTCCCCCCGAGGTCTCCTTTTATTGTACTGTAAAATAAACCTCGGTGACTCATCTCTACCGTAGTCTGTCGTCTGTAACAGAAGGCTGAAACTACTTATCCAATCAAATTCACTTCGTTATTTCAGCTGATATGTGACACCCATGTATCTCTGGGTGCAGGGCTTTGCCCATTTAATGCTTCTTGATGTTTTTCTATGGAAATGCCTTATTTGTAATGTTGGGCGTAGATTGCTTGCAGTAGTCATCACCATCCTCTTGTCTTCTGCGACAGCTGTGTATAGAAGAGGAACCACACCGAACCGTCGACTCTTTTTCTCTAATGACCACAATGGCTTGGCCTGATTCCAGCAAGCCGTTGTCCTGCATCCCTCTCTCTCTCTCGTTGCGATAGATAGTAGTGTAAACACAAACCTGGGTAAACAAGGCTCACTAAACAGGCTAGACCTGATAACATATCAGAGTATTGTGGAACATACCTATCGGAGGATAGATATGTTTTGTGGTTTAATACCAGTGTCCGTGGTCAAAGTCACGTGGTCACAGTGATATTTGTCCCCGTCCTATAAATGGAAAGCAGATAATAAGTCATAGATTTGCTGAACCACTTACTATCAGGGCCACGGGGAGGCTGGAGCTTATCTCAGTCAACAATGGGTGAAGGAGGGGTACACCCTGAACAGCTTGCCAAAACTTCGCAGGGCAGCATACACAACTATTCACGCTCACACTCACGCCTAGGGGCAATTTGGAACAGCCAGTTGACCTGCATGTCTTGGGACTGTAGGAGGAAACCGGAGTACCCGGAGGAAACCCACACAAACATGGAGAGACATTCAAACTCCACACAGGAACGCACTTGCTGAGACTCGGACACGAACCCAGGACCTTCCTTCCTGCTGTGAGGTGGGCGTGCTATCCACTACACCGCCCTGAATTAAATTCAACCAGGACAAAATATAATGTGCTGAAATGGAAAGGATACAAAATCGATTCTGATAACAGCTGCTTGGCACGGTGGCTTAGTGGTTAGCACCTATGCCTCACAGCAAGAAGGTCCTGGGTTCGAGTCTGTAGCTCGTCGAGGCTGTTTCTGTGTGGACTGCATGTTTTCCCAACGCTTGCAAGGGTTTCCGCTAGGTACTATTGTTTTCTCAAACAACCTAAAAAACATACAAACTGTTCTTTTTTCAAAATTTGTATTTTTTAATTGCTTTTTCTCCATTTCCTCCACTAATTTTATCCAATTCCCATCCATCAAGTATTTCAACAACCACCAACCAGGGAGGGGCGTAAGCAAGCACATGCCCCCTCCATGACCTGCATTGCTGCCACCCGCTTCTTTATGAACTGCTGCTCATGCGTATTTGGGGGCGGCCTAACACACTCGGAGGGAAAGCGCTATCCGCCACCTCATACGAATGATCTCACAGGCGCCCATGATTTGCTGTTGATCGCTGTGAGTGACAGGAAACGCATGCCATCCCTCCCTCCCGTGAAAGCTAGCTCAATGAGCTCCAATGGACTCCCGCTCACGGATGGCTGTGGCATCAACCTGGATTCGACCTCGCGATCACCAGGTTGATATTTGAGCATGTGGCCAATCCTAGGTGTCAGTGTGATTGTAAATAGTGTGTGTGTTTGTCGGCCCTGCGATAGATCAGGGTGTACTCCACCTTTGTACACAGTCACCATCATGCTATTATATTGTTGCTAGCAATGTTGATCTTTCTATTCTGAGGTCTTTCTCTTTCCTGTAAGAAAGGTTGAGAAAGCGGGTTTGTGATGTAAACACCCTTTGCACGGTTTCATCATCTGGTAACCCTTGTTTTGGCGTCATGACGTTGGCTGTACGAGGGGACGTGTGTTTAATAATTATACAGAAAGTAAGATCACCGTACTGTGAAATGTGTGAAAACAGGTTTTACTGCTCGGAGCAATTTAGGAGACGTGTACGTGGGTCCGTTTCCATAAACAGTGTCCGTCGAGATGCGATATCAGGCGTTCTAACACACGTTACGGTGATGTCACCGTGAGATTCCAAGAGGCAGCCTGAATCAACGAGGCGTCTGTTGCTCAGCACTAAACGGAACAATATGCTTAAAGCCAGCCAGGATGCAGCTGCGTGCGACATGGAAGTGGGTCAGTGAACTCGAACGGCGCGAGACTGTGGACACTCCCCCATTTCCTGTTATCGTGTCTCTACTGATAGCGCAGAAAGAGTTTTCGAATGAAAGGGTTAGTAACCCACCTCTGCGAGCTTCACTGATTTTATCAGTTGTTCCTGTTTCCTCCACACCAGCGCTTCCTTCTTCTCTTTTTAAATTTTTATTTTTCGCTTTTATCTCAAGGAAAAAGAAGAATCCTGTTTAGGAAGTTTAGAGTGAGAAAAGGTTGCACTAGAAAGACATGCAGGAAGTTGTTGGAAGAACAGACGGAAACACACGCACACACACAAAACCACTGTCCACTAGTCAGCGACCCCGAAAAAAAAAAGAAGCAAAACAAGGGTAAAGAAGAGTACATCCTTAAATGGTATTTATTTATTTAAAAAAAATAGTATTTATGTACTTTTGTATTATTAGTGGTTAGCATGTCCGCCTCACAGCAAGAAGGTCCAGGGTTCGAGTCCGAGTTTGCATGTTCTCCACATGTGTGCATGGGTTTCCAAATACATTCTTATTAGGCTAATTGGCTGCTCCCTATTGCCCCTAGCTGTGAATGTGATTGCAAATGGATGGTCTGGGTGTAGCCCACCTTCCTTCTCCCAGTGTCGGCTGAGCCTCCCAGTGCCCAGTGACCTTGATAGGATGGAGCGGTTTGGCAGGGGAGTGAGAATGTAATCTGATTAGCAGTGGCATCATCACCGGAGGCTCTCAGAGAGTTGCTCTAACAGGAGGCGTGTTCATCTCCTTCTAACCTGGACAAGTTTGTACTGGTGTTGGGCTCGTATCGAGGCATTCCTTCCAGTCTGTTCTGCCTGTAGAAACAACAAAACACCATTCCTTTCATTCAGTTTGTAACGTATGACCTTGTAGAATTTAATAACTTTATTCAGTGCTTTCCTGTAATAGTCTTAACAGCGGAGAAAGTTCAAGACCATATTTGCATAAGGATTTTGGTTTGGAAATTAGTGCAGCGTGGGGGTGGGAGAGGTGGTGTTGTTTATTTTGTTTTGTTTTTTGCATGCGTCACATGTGTTACTCTGGCTTTCACCACACAAAGGAAGGCAAATTAAGGAACGAGGTTCAGGAACTGCGGTTGTAATGGGATGATATCATGGCAGCGTGCTAACAGGATCAAAACTGGAGAGACTCAGAATTTGAGAACTGAAATCAGATACGCAGACATCAACAGCCCTGAGTGCTCGTCCTAAAGACGGCACTAAACTATTCATTAGTTCATTAGTTAGTTTTTTGGAACCGCTTTCTTAGGGTTGCGGGGAGGCTGGCACCCATTCCATCCAGTTTCCTTCTAAACAATCCAATGACGTGCCCATAAGGCTAATTAGATATGAATGTGAATGTGAGTGTAAATGTTTGTGTCATTATGTTGCCCTACGATGGTGTAACCTGCCTTCGCTCTGAGTCGACTTGGATGGGTTCCAGCCCCCCTGCGACCCTGATAATGGTTATAAAGGTGAAAATGAAAATATGTTTGGTATTTTAAGGCACTATAATAAAGATAAGAGCTCATGAGATAATGAGGTGTGCCAGTATTATTGCTTGATTCGAGTCCGTAGAGGATAAATCAGTATCAGTGTTTATAACGGCTGACAACGATCTCAGGGTTGGTAATACATGGTTTGTCCACTAAAGGGCACACTATAACTCCTCATACATTTATTCATTTAGAATAAGGTACTGGGTTCGAGTCCCGGGCTCGGCGAGGGTGTTTCGGTGTGGAATGTGCATGTTCTCTATGTGCTTGTGTTGGTTTTCTCTGGGTATGTCGGTTTCTTCCCCACACAGTCCAAAAGCTTGCAGATTAGGCTGTTCCAAATTGCCCCTATATGTGAGTTTGAGTGGGACTGGCTGTGTGTGTGTGTGTGTTGCCCTGCAACTTTCTGGCGAGCTGTTCAGGGTGAGTCGGCTGAGATAGGCGCCGGTCTCCCCGCAGCCCTAAATGTTTTGGCGAATGAGTGAATGAATATCGATGACTCGAAAGAATATGTTTGACTCAAATCCAAACCCTTTTTTTTGTGCGCTGTAAGGAATTTTTAATCTCGTACATCAAGCATGACACCAACTTCAATCGGCCTCTGTAATTTATAGCAACTCATTTTCCTTTTTCTCTCTACAGAAACGGAGATATTCCGGCTTCAGATCTGAAAGGTAAGCCATCTATACCGCTATTCCTCCACCAGAGGGCATTACAGCCTTATATCTCGCCTCAGTCATCCTTTTCCTCCTCCTTTTCCTGACTTCTCCTTGTGTCAGCTGTTCGATAACTGCAGCACCCTGTAGCTCTCCTTGATCTCGCTAATCATCTCTCAGGAATGGAGTGTTTTCAGAGATAATCACTTCCCTCCACCTATAGCCGTGTATCAGGCCGGGATAAATTGTTCGCCTCATAATAGTATGTGAATGTACAAAATATCAGTGGAGGCTGGAGTCTGTCTCATCCGACTCTGGGCGAGGGCGGGGTGCACCCCGAACAGCTCGCCGTCACAGGACGACACACTCACGGTCCTTCACACTCGCATTGACACCCAGGGTAAATTTGGAACAGCCAGTATGCCAAATGGAAGGAAACCGGAGTAACCCCACACAGAAACGCTAGTACAGACTTGTCCGGGTTTACCGCCACCTTCTATCAGAGGGACTCTCTAACAGCCTCCAGCCATGATGTCATTATTAGTTAGATATGATATGTTTCCTAATTGTCCTAAATGGCTTATTATTTTGCTTCCAAAGCAGATAATCAGACTGACAACGAGTACACCAGTTTAGGTAATGTATACGCCGCCCGGTTAGTGTGTATTCTTTTCTTTTTAGTTAATGAGTTGGATTTTAGTTCATTTATTCATTCATCCAATTTGCCAAACCGCTTAATCCTACTAGGGTTGCTGCTGGGAGGATGGAGTCTGCAAAGACAGGGTACACCCTAAACAGCTCAGCAATTCATGCAGGGCCAACACACACACATGTTCACACTCACACTTGCACCTAGGGGTGATTTGGAACAGCCAATTAGCCTAATGCGCATGTCTTTGGACTGTGGGAAGAACCCAGAGTACCCGAAGGACACCCACAGAAGCACTGGGAGAACATGCAAACTTCACACAGAAAGCCCTGGACTTGAACCCATGACCTCCTTGCTGTGAGGCGGACGTGTTGACATCTACGCCACCATGGCACCGACTACAAAAATACATGAATATTAATTATTATGAGTCACTTATTTATTTTCGAAGCTGTTTCCACCTAATTAGGGTTGTGGGGAGGCTGGCGCCCATCTCGGCTGACTCTGGGCGAGTGCAGGGTTAACCCCGCCCAGCCCGCCAGGCCATCGCAGGGCTGATCTCTACAAATAATAGCTTTTTCGTGTCAAAGCGTGAATTTTGGAGAGTAATCCTTGTTGCAGTTGCAGTAGTAATAATGCTATGGAACTAAATGTTTAGTTGAGTGAGTCTGATCCGATACTTATGATTATCAGACGTCTTTGTTCTTCTTGCATTCAGACAGTGCAGAATCGTCATCCGAAGAGAGTACAGATGAAGACGAGGAGGAAGAACAGGAAGAGGAAAAGGATGGGAATCCAGGTTAGGATACACTTTTCAGTGCAATTGTTCATTACTTGCGTATTTAGTGCACTCTTTACAGTTTACAATGTTTTATTTAAAAATTCCATAATTTTAATATAAAATCAAACTTTCACACATTTATCCATTTTTCAAAATGTTGAACACTGTGGAATTCCCACAAAACAAGTTAGCTGCTGTAGCCACTTTATTACTATAATATAAAATATGAGTAAATAATAATAAACGTCCCTTGACTTCTCCTTGAAGTTAATAAAGTAGAACAGAATGCAGCTTGTTACTGTGAAGCTGTCAGGTCATGCATCCTCTATCCTGTGGTGGGAAACATAAAAATAAAACTTTACTTCCAACCGCCACACAGGAGGTGACGAGCGACAAGCAACCGTACAACGACACTGATGGTGCGACGAAAGGGTGAAATTTTCTCAAGCGACACGGACCGCAGAGTTTAGCTGACTTGGACTTCCGTGCGACACGATTCGAGCGATTACCAATCAGGGCTTAAAGATACCGTTGATTGGCGGCTGCTACCAAACGCAGAGTTCACCAAAACCTTTCCAATAGGGAAATAACGAATACGAGTTTAGTTATTCCGCTCACATCAACAAGGACGAGCCACATCGATGGCGATGTCGTGTGTCGCTCAGCGGCGAAGCTATTAATTTGTGGCTTGTCGGTTTCTGTTCCATCAGTCTGCGCAGAGCGACTCTATGAAGCTCTGACCCTGAAGACCCCGAAGACTTTGGAGTTTCTGTTTATTTATCACTCTATCATCATATTTATATTTATTACTGCTCTTATAGAAAATTTGTCAACGTTTTCTGACCAATCAAGTTTGAGAATTCAAAATTCCTTTATCTTCTTCCGGGGGCAGCAGCCTAAGCATACCCAGACACTTCTTCCACCTCTTCCGGGAGGGGGGACGCCGAGACGTTCCCAGCCCAGCCGGGTGACATAGTCACCTCGACCGGATTATTTCACTGTTGCCATGGGATAAATTAAACGACTGGCACGTGTAACTCAGTAATGTGTTAATAGATATGTGAGATTATAGTCTCGTAGGGTGATATCAACCTCAGCTTTTGGCTTCTGCAGATCACAACCCTTCGACTGAATAATTCTCCATATTACACTTGTACTCATTAAGTGCTTGTTATCTCAAGTGGAGATAAAGCTTACAAGCACTTTGCTAAAAATAAAAAAATTAGGTTTGTGTTTTCTGTGTTCCGTCTCAGCTCAGGGATTATTCAGCGACATCTACCTCACCATCAGCGAACAATTTCTAATTTCTAAGGGCGTTCTTTATTAATATTGGTTTAACTAAGGGAACCCGCACCACACTGTAATCGATTGCTGGCCAGACGGTTTGTATTTATTGGTGCGTTATTATTAAAGAACCCTTTCCTGAAGTGTGACATGTTTATTTATGTTCAAATCTTCTGACAGAAATCTTGGAGTCATGTGCTGAAGGAGTCACTGACGGTAAGGACCTTCTGAACAAGTTCTCAGTGGTGTATGAGGGGGGAGGGATGGAATAAAAGACGTTTCATTGTGTCATGTGTCCCTGTTTTGGGACGAGGCACTGATTCATCCGAGTTATCCCAATACTCCTACTTCCTGTGTATAAGGACTTAGAAAATGGTAGGAGGGGTGTCTGAATGTATGCAAAAGGATAAAAATAGGTCACCTCCATCCACCCATCCATCCTTTTTCTGCCGCATATCCGAGATCAGGCCTCAGAGGCAACAGATAGTGGAGTTTGTAATAAAAGAGAAAGTATGGGAGCGCATTACATAACATTGGTGTCATGATTTGTTTTCTGTTTTCGTGTGAGTAATATTTCAATTTCTGGTCAGTGTTTGTGTGAATGGTATGACAGTGGAGATGCCATCAACTTGCTTGATTCATACTTTCTGACCACAGTATATTAAGCTCTTCTAGCTTAGCATGTGTTTCTGGCTGTTATCACAAAAATATGGTGATGTGTAAAAGGTTTTTTTCCTCCTTATCATAAAATTATTTGGACGCAACGTCATAAGCTTTCTGTCATAATCTGACGTGTTGAAAATGAACCAAATTTACTGTAAGTTTATTCAATATAACAGTGTTATCTTCTCTACATGATATTGCTGGGTAATGGTTAGCACGTTCGGGCGTTTCTGTGTGGAGTTTGCATGTTCTCCCTCGCTTGCATGGGTTTCCTCCGGCTACTCCGGTTTCCTCCCACAGTCAGGAACACCCAATTAGCCTAATGTGCATGCTTTGGACTGTGGTAGGAAATCGGAGTTCCCAGATAAAACCCAGGCAAGGACATGGAGAAGATGCACGCTTCACGTATAAAAAGCTTTTGACAGGCACGGGATGCAAACCCAGGACCTCCTTGCTGTGAGGCGGACGTGCTAACCGCTACACCGCCGTGCTGTATCAGATATTCGTTACATGTTCCAGACACATGTTGCCAACAGCGGATCCGCAGTTATTCAGCTCGTGTCGATTTGTAACGCAGACACGCCAGATTCTTAACAGGATTAGGTGTATGGGTGTGGTAGTGTGGGGATGTGAGCGTATGTATAGGCCGCAGGGAGACTATGGAAGTAAAACCAACTGGAATAAGTGGCACTCGTTTAGCAGCTCTCTCTTCTGACCCATCTTTGCGAAGGGAAACGACCCGTAAAGAAGGAAATTACCCCAGCGATGCAGAAAGTTCAGAGTGATCCGGACCCTGGGACCTGTGAGTACAGGGGACCCTCCCAATCATGGTCTGGAAACAGAAATGAGGAACGGTTGTATTAATTTAAGTTAACGCTCAATAATACTTAAAAAAATTTGCAATTTTCAGGAAGCCGCGCCCCCTTCCTCAGTGTACCATCTGTAATGGTTAATGGGGAATGATTTGAGTTTATTAATATGAAATAAAACTTTATTATCACTGCTGCTTTTATTCATATTAAATTCCTCCCCTGTGATTCCTAAACTGGAAATGGTGGGGCTTCTTGATACTGTTAATACAAAAAACTCATGATCATGAAAATATCAGACAATCTATGAGCTAAAAGAAATCAAATAGTGTAACAGTTTTTTTGATAAATGCTGAAAATTGAAAATTGGAAAGCAAAAGATGAAACTTTTAGTGATGTCATACTGTGGGCTCCAACACATGGTGGTGCAAGATCATCAAAGACATATATACCACGGCCCTGTGAAAACCTGCATGCCAGCAGCAAGACCTGCAAGAAACGGCGACCCGACAGACGATCGGAGGAGGAGAGTCATCAACTTCGCAACGACGTGATGATAATTGGCAAGAGCAGACACCATATATTTGTTTAGTATACTGTATCCTGGGTGGCATCGGGTCATCAACCTGCTTTCAGTTCACGTTAAGGTCGATTTAACACTCAGAAAGAGTCAATTCGCAGATTACGAAATTTAGGAAAACTTAAAAAAAATCAGTTAAAGATTTTTAGCTCCCGCCTCTTGGGAACTATAGGAATGGGTTCCCTCTGCCTGGCCGTCTGTCCGTCATACTTCAGTTTCCGGAAATTTACTTGCCGTGCACTGAGGATGGGGCTTTCAAACTTGCTATGCTGGTTCGCTACTATGAGTGTTAGCATGAGTTTGTGTATGAGTCACCTTGACCTATTTTGCAAGGTCACAAAGGCAGAACTGTATATTAGGTTTCCAGACATTCACTTGCGGTATGCTGAAGCCGGGGCTTTCAGACTTGCTACGCTTGTTCTATATTGGCATGTTATGAAATAGTCCTTTCGGTGGGAGCGTCTGGACCCCGTGGCCTATTTTTTATTGGTTTTAGGTGCCTAAAGAATAAGGCCTGACTCAAGGGCAGCTAAGACAGGGCTTACATTTACTCAGTCACTTCAAGTCATCAGGTAAAATTAAAAGCTGTCGTGTGCTCTGATCATGTTTTCTGCTGCTGTGTCCATAGGTGACCGCGAGAACCTGTCCTGCGAAAAATGTAACATTCTTCAGGTGAGTGTGTGAATGATGCTTCAATTCTTCAATACTTAATACTTCAAGCGTGATGCTCATCCTGCATTTTTAGACTGATGGCGAAACATCTGATCACATGATACTGGTCCTTGCATGCAGATACAAAGCAAATCATTCTAACTATTCCTAGGTCAGTACAGCATGTGGAAAATCTGTCATGTGAATTAATTCATTTGCCAAACCACTTAATCCTAGTGGGTTCACGGGAAGCCTGGAGCCTATATCAGCCAGGGTACACTCTGAACAGCTTGCAGGGCCAACACATACACACAACCAATCACACTCACACCTAAGGACAATTTGGAATAGCCAGTTGGCCTAATGTGCATGCCTTTGAATTTTGGGAGAAAACCAGAGTACCCGGAGGAAACCCACACAGACACTGGGACAACATGCATTACTATTATTCTTATTATTATAATAATGAAACATCTAATACAGAAATTTCTTAATTTATCCAACACACCACTTAATCCTTTTCTGGGTAATGGACAGTTCACCAGTCCAATACCGGGCCAACACCCACGCAGATACTCACACCGATTCGAACCAGCCAATTAGCCTTATGTGCATGCCTTTGGACTGTGGGAGGAAACCA
>JBCNYG010000008.1:25030334-25041546 GCA_039654305.1 Porochilus rendahli | reverse complement strand
TCTCTTTCTCTCTCTCTCTCTCTCTCTCTGTCTCTCTCTCTCTCTGTGTCTCTCTCTTTCTTTCTCTCTCTCTATCTCTCTCTCTCTCTCTCTCTCTCTCTCTCTTTCTTTTTCGATGTTGATTGTCATTCTGTCAGCCATTCATTCGTATTCATGTGGATGAAAAGGTGGCTCTTTTTCTGGTTTGCACATGGCATCATTTTGCACTGTTCCACTTCAGATTTGGATGCTAGTAATCTTTAATATAAGGTAATGTAGACTGCATATGTGAGTTCGTTGCTTTTAATATTGGATAAAAGCAAAGGTAAGGAGTGATTAATATAGTCGGTAGGTTTCTGTATCTTATTTTAGACCTAATATGTTCAACTTGCAATTTTTGTACTGATGCTGTTTTTAATGTAATCCGTCATATTTTTTGGTGTGTATGGCGGGGGTGGGGGAGGTGTGGGGGGGGGTCGGGTGTTCGTGTCGGCGGGACCCAGCTGGTCAAATGAACTTAAAGGTAAAGAGTTGAAAAGGGCAGAAAAGTAAATACTCTTACAGATTATTGAACTGTATACCACTCTAACTTTCTGTAAATTTTTCATCCTTCATTATACATGTGCAAAGTTGATACTGCATCGAAAACATAAATGAATATGATGTTTACTCATGCATACTGATGCTGGACCCAGAAATCTGAAAATGCTTTCAGCGATGCACCTGTGTCTACATTGTAAAGACTGAGCTAAAGGACTGTAGTTGTATAGATTAGCTACTCCTCGTTATATTCACCTGGAGACCGTTATCCTCTGTTTTCACTTTCAGGGTTTGGAGCACTAATAAAAAGGATAATATCTTAATGCTGTGTTACTGGTTTCTAAGTCTAATGCATGTAGCGGATCTGCCAGATTTTTTCCATTTTATCACTTCTTCAAGCCGTTAAGGGTGTACCCTGCCTTCGCCTGGATTTGGCTGAGATAGGTGCCAGCATCCCTGCGATGCTAATTAGGATTATGCGGCTTTGAAAATGAATGAATGGTCAGTTCTTGCTTGATCAACAATTGAGAAGGCAGTAGATAGTGAAAATTTCGATATTTTGCAATTCACAAATTCAGAATTCAGTAACTATAAAGGCATTAATTCAGTTTGAAACATCATCCTCGGAAATGATCTGGTCCGTAACATTATGTTCCTTTGGAATACATCCTACCAAAGTTCCAAGCACTAGTAGTAAGTGAGGCATGTAGAGGCTGGCTAGACATCTATGTTTCCAGGAAGTGTTACCCATTTTTCGTTCATTATTATTCATTCATTCATTTTCTGAACCGCTTAATCCTAATAAGGGTCATGGGGAATTAAGGTCACTGGCGCCCATCTCAGGCGGCACGGTGGCGTAGTGGGTTTCCTCCGGGTACTCCGGTTTCCTCCCACAGTCCAAAAACATGCACAGTAGACTGATTGGCTGTTCCAAATCACCCCTCGGTGTGAGTGTGAATGGTTGTGAGAGTGTTGCCCTGCGGTGCCCTGGCGAGCTGTCCAGGGTGTCCCCCGCCTTCGCCCAGAGTCAGCCACGCGACCCTAATTAGGAATAAGCAACTTAGAAAATAAATGAATGAAAAGCTGCTCGAAATAGGTGGCAAGGTGGCGTAGTGGTCGGCACGTCCGCCTCACAGCAAAAAGCTCCTATGTTCGGGTTCTGGCCTCGGCTCGGGCGTTCCTGTTTGGAGTTCGCATGTTCTGTGCTTGTGTGGGCTTCCTCCGGGTACTCCGGTTTCCTCCCACAGTCCAAAGACATGCCCATTAGGCTAACTGACTGTTTCAAAGTGACCCTGAGTGTGAATGATTGTATGTGTGTTGGAAGTATAATGGCTGGCAGGCTGTTCGGGGTGTGCCAAGCCTTCGCACAGTGTCGGCTGAGATAGGCTCCAGCTTCACCGGGACCCTAATAAGGATTATGCGGTCCTGCGCATGGGCGGCTGAGTGAAGAACTAAAGAACAGACACATCGTCAAGAACCTTTAAAAGTGCCTCGAACCTCATTTCCGCCCCCGACACTGCAATGTGGAGTGTAATTAATTCAATTAATGTCTCTGCAATCCACCCAAACAACAACATGACTATAATATCTTTTAAAGCTCTTGTTACAAATCAGTTGAAAGTTTTTTCAAATTATTTTGTTAATAAAAATAAATCAATTTAAAGGATGTTGGGAAAATCCAGCAAAGTTTTGAAAAGGTGAAATGTGAATAAAGCCATGATTAGGTAAAGTACGATTCCTTTCCTACCACAGACGGTTAGCACCGTTATGGTAAATTAAAGCCAAATTGGCTGCTGGGAAGCTTTGCTTTTATAACCACATGACAGCAGGGGCATTTTCACTCGGGCCATTTCTGAACACCTTTTGACTACGAGAATTAAAGCAGCATTAAGTGGAGTTGAGTCAGTTTTATATTGGGCAACTTAGTGAAATAGGTCATAGTGGTTCTGAGTCATTGAGTGTGTGTGTGTGTGTGTGTGTACCATAGGGGACAGAGGAGTGTCCAGGCTGGTCTCTGTCTTGCTGTCATCTGCATCGCTGTCTTTGTCACTTCCACTGTCATTAACAAAGCAGATCTGCAGGTTCATGCCACTCTGTAGTCTGTGACACACACACACACACACACACACACACACACACACACACACACACACACACACACACACACACACCCCTGTTTGAAAGAAATCATCTGAATCTGCTTTCCATGATGATGATTAATCATGCCTATAGTCACATTATGTGACAGATCAAGGTTCCTTCAGTTTCACAACATTTCAGAACACCGCTGTATTCGTCGGCTGAGATTTCCTGTGTAAGAAGGAAGTGAGGGTATTCTTGTGGCTATTATCATGTGAAAGGTTTTTAAGCTCGATATGACCGGGTGGTGAGCAACGCTGTCGTTACATGAAATCTGAAAAAGTGACACAATATCTAAAGAAACATCACCGCTTGTCTCTGTGCTGTGCATTGAGGAACGGCACAAAAGAGAAAAAGAAAAGAAAAGACGGGTTCTGATCTGGACGGGACGTAACCATCCGCACTCTCCACCAGGATGGATTCACCAATTAGGAATCGATACTGTCAGCCCAGTCCCAGCGATTTTATCACTACTGTGCGAAAGTGAGCGTCTGTGATCAATAATGAACTTCGGTGAAGAGGCACACACACACACACACACACACACACACACACACTCACACACGAGTTCTCAATCTCCACAAAGCAGATCAGAACAGGTCGCAGTGAAGTTGTGATGTGGGAGTGTATGATCATTACCCTCTCGTTATCAGTCGAAGGTGACTTGTTATCATAGGTTTATCTTGTGGTGGTTTTCACAGGGTAGGTCACCAGGTCGTTCCCTAAACCCGTGCTCGCACATCTGCCTGGCTGAGCGGAACCAATTCACACTCTCGCATTTACACCTGGGGTGATTTTGAATAGTGAATTAACCCCGGGCAGCCAGAGGCAGCTAATGGTTACAGAAGCAGGTTTGGGACCTAAAGGTTGCTGGTTCGATTCTCAAACTAGCAGGAGAAAAGTCATGGATGAAGTGCCCTTGAGCAACGCACCTAATCACCGATTGTGCTCTGGGCACCAAAATATCTGCTCTAAGTGAGTGTGTGTGTGAGATTGGAGCACCCAGAAGAAACCCACACGAGAATCCATGGGGCTCGAACGCAGTCCCAAACTGCCCCTAGTTGCGAGCGTGAATGGTTGCATGTGCGTTGGCTCCAGATAGGCTCCAAGCCTAATAGAATGAAGCTGTTCAGTAAATCAGTGAGTGAATATATGTCTGCTTGTTGATTACGTCCATCCGTCCATCCCTTACCCATATCGCTTATCCATCGGGGTCGCCGAGGAAACTGGAGCCGATCCATCATAGGGCTTGCGTGCTAATGGATCTAAAGCAAATACGCGTACTTACATACAATTACCCATCACTCGCTCATTTGCCGAGGTGCTTAATCATACCATTAGAGCCTCTCGTCTTTGGTCTTTTGAAGGTAACTGGAGTATCCGGCGGAAACCCGTTCAAACACAGGGAGAACATGCAGACTCCACACAGAAACGCCCTTGCAGAACACCACCGTGCCGCCCGGTTTGCAGAACTGCTTTATGAAATCCGGAAGCTACTGGGTCGTGCCGATGCGAATCATTCATCTGATATAAAAACATACTGAACTGAAAGTGTTGGGTCAAATTCGGCTGCAAATAGACGTAAACGGTTGCGACGCAGTGATTAAGGGCGTATAAAGATCAGGGCGAAGGAGAGAGTTCGACTGCAGGGCCGCTTACGGGTCATCTTTTTGGCCCTGATGATGCCTGATGGGAATATGAGGTAGGTGTGCAAGTGGTGTAGATGATCTACATCTCATATGACTTGTCTAGATTCCTTCCAAGGAAGTGTACACTCTTCCTCCACACACTTAGACAAGCGGAGTATGTGTGTGTGTGTGTGTGTGTGTGTGTGTTTGTGTGTGTGTGTGTGTGTGTGTGTAAATGCAAGCTTCTTCTCTTTTGGGAAGCGCATCTATGCCGGGATCTACACTTCGAAGGGGAAGTCCTCCCCTTCGTTCTTAGAGAGTGAATGCTTGATTCTGAAAGTACTTCCTGTTTTCCTGTGTCACACTCACACACACGCACCCCCCCCACACACACACACAGATATAATGCTTTGAATATGATCTTTCAGAAGTTTTTTTAAGGTCTGTTCCGTCATTCCGCCTGCCTCATGTGATGTTGCTAAGTAACAGCTGGACCAAGAAATTATGTAAACGCTTGAGGAGAAAACCACGAAAACCCCGATAAGCGTGCATCATTTAACCTTCACTGCAGCTGAAGTCCCCAAAACAACCTTCACGTCTATGATATGACTTACAGGAAATTTTGTGTTGCGATTTGATTGTAAAATCAAGACTACTCAGTAGAAAGTGACCTTCACTCACATGAGTCATCTCAGTAATATTGCGGCAGAGCGATTCATAACAATCAAATTAGTGACAGTGGTTTTGCCTATGTGGGTATATCGTCTTAAAAAAAAGGCAAAGAATTTCGAAAATTTCTCACCTGCCCCTACACACACACACACACAGACACACACACACTCACCGTGAGGACAGGCTGGGTTTGCCACTCTTGCTGCAGCTGGTATAGATTCCAGGTCCATCGTCGAAGAAACTCCCCAGTGCGAGCTTCTGTCTGATAGACTCTCGCTCATTTTTTTGGGCCTGAGGAAGACACAGCACACCAAATGTTAACCGTACTAGAATCATGAGGAGGCTGGTGCCTATCTCAGCCAGCACTGGGCAAAGGCAGGGTACACCCTGAACATCTCACTGGACCACACACATTAATATGTGCACTGAACCACTCCAGTCAATTTAGAACAGCCAATTAGCCTAACGTGCAGTGCGTGTCTTTGGATTGTCGGAGGAAACCGGAAGGAAGCCGACGCAAACGCTGGTAGAACAGGCAAACTCCACCCCGAACCCAGGACAGTGAGGCGGACGTGCTTACCCCTAGGCCACCGCGCAGGCGAATCGCACTGCTATAAAATGAAATTCGCATTGGTGGATGTCACCTGTGAACAGAAGATTACGAAATTAATACCTCCAAACCGGCACCAGGGGGCGCAGTGGGAGACCTGCATTACCTTGAACACCTCCGAACACTATTTAAAAGGAGCTCAGTTACAATTACTGCGAACGTGCAATCGTCTGATTTTCTCTTCGTCAAACAAGAAATGAAAAGAAACTTAGAGTTTAGAAATATCCGAGTCCACTGGGTAAATTACTTTGTTCTGTTTTTGAATGATTTCACTTTCAATGTTCTCAAAAATGTTTTTTATTCTATATATAAGCGGTACACGCGACCGCCAGACTCCATGTCATTTGCCTCTCTGTCTGTCATGATGTTTCTCTGCAAGTGCTGAAAAGCCGAAGGGGACAAAAAGCCTGACTGTTTTTTTTTTTTGAACCACTGGGAAATCCCACTCTCAGAGCTTCACACACTGCTTCTCGTGTTATTTCGAGCCATCACAGTTCCTTTACCTCTCCTGAACTAGTGACCCCAGGATTAGGTAATGAAATCTTTTTTTTTTTAGTACTCCCATATTGAAGGAAAAAACTATTATTTGAGTTTTTGTCCTTAGAGATCACCTGCATTTCCGATCTTACTGCAAAGATAACCCCCTAACACCCACCCACACACTCACAGACACACACACACACACCACACATACACCTACATCCTGGGTTCGAGCCCCTGGCTTGGCTCGGGCGTTTCTGTGGAGTTTACATGTTGCCCCTAGATGTGAGTGTGAGTATGAATGGATGTCTCTCATGTTGGCTGTGATAGGCTCCAGCCTCCCTGTGGCCCTAATAGTAGGATTAAGCAGCTAAGCAAGTGAGTGAGTGAGCGTAGATGATCTGGAAGGAAGGAAGGAAGGAAGGGGTGGTTGACGGACAGAAAGCGTTGGGCTTTATCGCAGTTGGGCGTATTTAAGCTGTTTCTTAGAAATGGTGCCGTTTAAAAATCACATCTGATCCTGAATAAAAATCGGCATGCTATCGAGTTTCTACCTAATCTGGGCGAAAACGAAAATATATGTATGTATCAAGCGTGTGGATCCTGGTAAATTGTCCCCTTTTCGAGGTTTATCTATCAGATGTTCGGTGATATCTTCTCGTTTTGGAATCTGACTAAGAGACCTCGGACTGGGAAATCTTGTAAAGTACAAGTTTATGAATCCTTCAAAACCAACAAGCAAGCAAACAAACCACACACCGTCAGGAATTCTGAGATCTGTTCACTGTGCTTTCTCTTACTCAATCATCCCCGACTGTGTACTCAAATAATGATTTTTAACGCTTCCTCTAAAGGCTTCTTCCTCATGTCATGTCAGGGAGTTTTTCCTTACCACTGTCACATCTGGCTTGCTCATTAGGGATCTAGAGCTACATCTGGATCTCTGTAAACTTCTGTGCTTAATATTGCGAAAGTGCAAATAAATGCACAACATCGTCTGTTAATGAGCAGGTTTACTCGGAGGGCCATCAACGATAATACTTTTTATCTTCAGCCGTGTATTAATGTAATATCTGTTTAATAGGGCTTCCCTCTACCAGTGACCGATACTGGGGCCGGTGGTGTAGTGGGTAGGGTGCTGGGTGCATGATCGAGAGGTTGCTGGTTCGAATCGCTGTTAAACCCCCACCGTGCTAAGACCCCTGGGCAAGGTCTTAACCACAAGTGTGCCTATGTCCACCCAGCAAAGTAAATGGGTACCAGTAATAACACGGAGAAGGAAACCTGCGCTGAACTGGCACCCCGTCCTGGAAACGTGGAACTTGACATGCAGCTGCGAGACACTAAGTCGAATTTGTATGACATGAACGCATGAGTGTTCAAAGACGATGGCGATACACACGTGTAGGAATTGCTGACGCTCATTTGTGTCATGTCAGAGGTTTTGTAGCCTTTTGAACTTTACTTACTCTTTCGCCAAACCGTTTAATCCTATTATGGTCACGGGGAGGCTGGAGCCTTTCCCTACCGACACTGGGGGAAAGCGGCATGCACCGTGAACAGCTTGCGTGATCCTCGCAGGGCAACACACACGACTATTCGCACTTACACTTACACATGGGCAATTTGGAACAGCCAATTAGCCTAATATTCATGTTTTTGGACTGTGGGAGAGAACAAGACTAATCAGGAGAAACCCACGCAAGCACAGTTAGAACATGCAAACTCCACACAGAAACGCCCGAGACTCCTCTGGGTTCTCCGGTTTCCTCCCACATTGCAAAGATATGCAGAAGAATGTAAGTGTGTGTTGCCCTGGTCTGGCAAGCTGTTCAGGGTGAACCCCACCTTCACCCGTTGTTGGCTAAGATAGGCTGTAGTCTCCTCGTGACCCTAACTGAGGATTAATCGCAACACACACACACAAACACACACACACATTTACTCTTATACTCACATCTAGGAGCAATTTGGAACAACCATTTAGCCTAATGTGCATGTCTTTGTACTGTGGGAGGAAACTCACGTAAACACTGGAGAACATGCAAACTCCATGCGAACATCCAACCCAGGCCCCTCCTGCTGTCAGTTAGACGTGGTAACCAATATGCCAACATGCCGCCGTCCTGAAGTTTAGCACATTTGAAAAAGACGAACACATTCGGTGACAGCAAGTCTTTTCCCCACTGACCCAAGTGCACGTAAATACACCCCTTCTCCCGATCGCACACCTGAATGCAACTCCACAAAAAAACATCATATTTAAAAGCCTGCTTATTAAAAAGCATAGCGTGGTTCTGTGTTTTCTCCAGCAGGGTGCAGTGTTTAGCTGTTGAGGCTCTGACACAGCTGCAGTGACACGTTCCTCCCAGAATAGGTTAAAGAGAGCTCAGTCATGAGAAGTGTGACTGTTTACATACAGGCGAGTGTGGCTGTGTGTGTGATGAGTATTATAAGTGTCTCTGTCTGCAGGATTACGCCACATGTTCATGCAATACGGAATGAACGACACACGTCGGGGGGTACTGTAACAGAAAATGAATACATACCAGGGGTCTTGACATGAACTTCCTATATAAAGTGATATAAATAACACGTTATAAACTGGAGCTTTAACCTCCACAAAACGTTCCTGTTATCGTCTCTGTTTATTAGATTTCATAATTTGTGTTTCCTGTAACCCTAATCAAGGATTAAGCGGTTTGGCAAATGAGTAAGTGTGTAATTCCGCTAATGTTCACGCCATCATACTACTACTACTACTACTACTAATACCGCTACTACTACTAATACTACTACTAATACCGCTATGATGACTACTACTACTACTACTAATACTGCTACTACTAATACTACTACTACTATGACTATGACTACTACTACCACTACTACTAATACTACTATGACTACTACTACTACTACCACTACTACTAATACTACTATGACTACTACTACTACTACTACTAATACCACTACTACTAATACTACTATGACTACTACTACTACTACTACTACTAATACTACTAATATCGCTACTACAACTACTACTTATAATACCGCTACTACTAATACTATTACTACTATGACTACTACTACTACTACTACTACTACTACTACTACTACTACTACTAATACCACTACTACTAATACTACTACTACTACTACTAATACTACTACTACTATGACTATGACTACTAATACTACTACTACTAAAACCGCTACTACTAATACTAATACTACTATGACTACTACTAGTACTACCACCACTACTACTACTACTAATACTGATACTAATACTGCCACTACTACAACTACTACTGCTTCTACTACTGCTACTAATACCACTACTACTAATACTATTAATAATAATAGTAATAATAGGATAAAGAATAAGGATAATGATGATAATAATAACAATAATAATTATGGTGGCACTGTGGTGTAGATGTTAGCACATATCACAGAAAGAAGGTCCTGGGTTCGATTCTCAGGCTTATGGCATTTCTGTGTGGAGTTTGTATGTTCGCCCAGTGCTTCCATGGGTTTCCTCTGGGTACTCCAGTTTCCCCCGACAGTCCAAAAAACCATGCACATTAGGCTAATCGGCTGTTCACCGCTAGGTGTGAGTGTAAATAGTTGTATGTGTGTTGTATCCCGCCTCTAGCCTCCCTGCGACCCTAACCGAGATGAAGCAGCTTAGAAAATTAATGAATGAATGAAATACTGAACAATAATAATAATAATAATAATAATAATAATAATAATAATAATAATATCCAACTATATGTTATCAGACTTAATACACAGTTACTTTCAGAATATTCATTTAAAAATGAACAAATTGAACTTAAGCATGTCTGTGGGCAAAACCTGTGCAGTCCTCAGCACTAAGCCATTACAATGGAGAGCAAAGTGACAGTATCAGGTGTGTGTGTGTGTGTGTGTGTGTGTGTGTGTGTGTGTAAACAACACATGTGGAAGTGTCAGTGACCCAGCTGCCACCAACACACACTTGAGTTGTAACTGCAGTCACATGTTGGGCTCTTAATAGCGTAATGGACGCAAAAAAATCAGCATCACTGAGTGCTTTGAACAACTGCCCTTCCTTTGACTCAATAACACCTGTGTGTGTGTGAGTGTGTGTGTGAGAGAGTGTGTGAGTGTGTGTATACTCCTTGCTCTTCCTCTGTGGCCCTCACTGTAGCCTGTGCTTTAGTTGCCTTGGCTCTTCCTTGCTTCGACTCACTCACTCCTTTGCTAAACCGCTTAATCTAATTACTGTCGCGGGAAGGTCGGAGCCTATCTCAGCTGACACCGGGCGAAGGCATAGGGGCAATCTGTAACAGCGTTAGCTTAATGTGCATGTCTTTGGACAGTAGGAGGAAACCGGAGTACCTAGAGGAAACCTACACGGGAACAAGGAGAACATGCAGACTCCACACCGAGCCAAGGAACCGAACCCAGGACCTTAATGCCGCGAGGCGGACGTACTGGCCACCGTACAGCCCCATTTAATGATGCATTTCCCCTAAATTCATTCAAGGACAGCTACCATAAAATCGGCTTCAAGGCCTCTCCAACAGCAGCCTATGATTCCCTGAGACGGTCCACGGCCTCCGTTTATTTTTAATGATCTGGAGATGCAGCTTTGCATAATCGTGCTGCTGATGTCGATGATCCTGATGCTAATCCTGCACGTGGGAATTCGTTTGAAACCAACTTTAAGTAAATCATCTTAATGTTGAAACGCAGATTTAACTGACTCCACCGCGAGCCCAGAGAAGGGAATTATTCCGAGAGTGTGGTCTGTGTGCTGGGAGAGTCCAGGGCTCAGAGTTCTCCCTCTGTCTAATCTCTGACGTGGCCAGGCTGCGTTCACGACCATTTGATTTATGAAAAGCCGTACCCGTGTTTCGGGTAAAAACCAGCGGCATTCCTGCATGAGAAAACCTCCTCGTCCTTTCCCCCGCCTGTCCCTCTCTTTTGTCTGTTTTGTCACATCCGTTTTTCAAACGAGCGATCACTCGCTCAGGACAATGAAGGCCTTTGAGTGTGTGGAGAGTGTGTGAGTGTGAGGGTGAGCTGTGTGCTTCGACTGCTGCCATCGGAGATCTCGCAGCCTGCTTTCTCTCTCTCTCTTTCTCTCTCTCTCTCTCTCATGCAC
>JBCNYG010000008.1:24976967-24993717 GCA_039654305.1 Porochilus rendahli | reverse complement strand
TTAGCTCTACTTCACTGTATCGAGCACTGTCTTACAGAAAATCGACTAAGGACTTGATATATATATATAATCCTATATATATCATATATATCTATATCTTCATCGTTGGGGTGGTGCTTTTTTGTCTCATCATAAATAAAAACTTTCCCCCATGCTTGCTGATGGATAATTTTGAAATTATATTTCATATAATAATAAGAAAAATAAGATGCTGAAGAAAGACAATACATATGCAATATATGCAAGCTCCCAATTTTTAGCTCCCATTTTATGCTCTTTGAAAATGTTCTCATTACCTTTATTGGGCAATTAATTTAAAACAAATGACCACTTAAGATACGTGAGATGCCAGTCCATCGCAGAGCTTACATACACAATATTACCATTCACACTTACTTCTGGGGTCAATTTGAGACAGTCAGTTAAATTAATGTGCATGTCTTTGGAATGTGGGAGGAAACTGGAGTGCCCAGAGGAAACCCATGCAGGCACAGGGATAACATGTACACAGAAACACCCTCTCTGAGCCTGGGAACTGAGGGCATCTCTTGCTGTGAGCCAGGTGTGCTAACCAATACTATTCTATTCTTGTATTATGCATTAATATACAATACTGCATGATAGAAATGTAAAATGAGAAAACTAATCACTATCAAAATATGCTGCCAGCAAGAACCTAATTCATCTGATATCTTTTAAAATCTGTAAATGCCTGGCCTCTGAGGCTGGATAAATAACATTTAATCTCTTAAACCTCCTTCTTATTAGTTATTTATTTTATTACTCAGCTGTGACTATTAATTATTCAGTAACTGCAGCGGAATTAATGATATAGGTACACGTATGTGGCTACATGTGTGAGGAGCCTAGGTGTACCAAGTATCCCTGAGAGTATAAGGGCAGAAAGGCATCCTCTTGGTACTGAGTGCAGCTCCATAAGTCTTTAAAATAGATAACTTAATAGACATGCTGCTTGTAATTAATGGATTTGGTTTGATACCTGATCTGCCGGTCAAGATACAAGATACTTCCTTTAACAAGTTCCCTTGTTTACATCATCTGAAGCCATTTGGTGACATGCATTCTTAATTATAATTAAAATAATAATTTTTAAAAATGTAGCCACAACATAAGGCTCATGAATTAGTAATGAGAGGGAGGGTGATAGAGTTGTGGCCATGGCTTAATAAGGTTTGATCAAGATGTTGCGCTGACAGGACATTGTGTCATCAAGTGTTATAGAGGATAACCTTTTTGGCAAAATGAAGAATAAAATGGTTTCCTTTTATTTTCATCTTGGAGCCACTACGCCTCTATATCATTAATTTGTGGTCATGACATATCCTCCTAAGACCCAAAACCTAATGTTGTGTGCCTTCTTATTTCTCCGCACCTTCTCTTCTTCTGTTTCTGTTCCTTACCACCCGATAACTATTGAACTTGATCAACGAACAAAAAGAGGTTTAGCAGAATAATAAAAATAACAATGACATATGACAAATGACAATGACATAACAATGACAATAATAAAAATAATAATACAGTAATACCCAATATCCTGATATGAGGATCTTACCAGGACATGGAGACAATGTAGTTGTGAGAAATTGTGTCCTCATATGAGGACAGTGGAGTTTCAAGATATTTATGAGCTCATTACTAAGTCATACCCACGGGTTAATGAGTTATGGCCTAGTATAGGTATATAATAAGAAATTTCACAGTGGGACACTGTGACATTAAGTTTGGAATTATAACTAAAAACTGAACCGTTAGCTTCTTGCAGTCTTTGGCTTAGTGAAGAAAAAAGTGAAGTATTTCCCCTTAATACAGGAGACAGAAGTCGGGTGGGTTTAACAAGACCAACGCATTATTGACATTCCCGGGCGCGCGAACACTATTCGAAGGAAATTGCAGGGACAGACAGCTTTTGATTGGCCGTGCTTTTTATGGGCGGGACTCAGTCTGACAGGCTGAGCGGCCTATCGGTCCATTTCCTGCCTGCGTTTTGTTTACGTTGTCTGGCGCGGAACTTCGTACCGGATTATCAGACCTGTATTATTACAGTTCGCATGGTCAGGCATGTTTTAGTAATAACCATGTAATTAACACAGATTAATTTATATACATTATTAACACCTTCTGCTGAAGTATTGCTGCTGTAAAACCCGGTGCCGTAACGTTAGCATGTTTAGCTAGCTGGCTAACTCCTTGGACATTTTCTTTTTTGTTTGTTTGTTTTGTTTATCTTTTTTCTTATTTCCTCTTTGTACTTAATATAAGCCGAACTTGTTCAAGTCAGACTGTAGGACCATTTGACACTGAAACTAACAGTAAGTTCATTCGTGTATTTCATTTATAATTCGGTTTATTTTGCTCCTGTGGTCTGTTCACGTTACAGTCAGCAACTATAGCAACTGTTCTGTGATACTGACTTAAGTGATAAAGTGAACCACAAAAGAATTTGCATCCTCCATTAACTACAATACACGTAACGGTGATTCTTTAAGGTGAGAAGTTGGAATGCTGTATAGCTGCAGTCCTCATGTGCACATTCCATTTTCTAAATTCTTTGCACCTCCACAAGTAGTTACTGATGATGAGCCTCCGCTGTAATGTTTAACAGGACTCTGTATACACTGCAGGGGGATCTTTTATTTTTCCTTGATTTGTGCACTTGAAGTTCCCCGATTAATTCCAACCACAGGTTTAATTTCAGCAAATGAAATGGGCGATGAAAAATATAGACAGTCTCACAACCATTTCTGTGTTGATATGGATTTATTCATTCACTTTTTAAATCTTATATACTGCTTATCCAATGTGGATCATGGGTGAGCTGGAGGCAGGGTACAGCCTGGACAGGTCGCCAGTCTATCACAGGGCTAAAGGAGTGCTCACAGGACACTGATCATGATCCCGATTTGCCCAGATCATATTCCAATGTTACGTCGGAGAAAATCGGAGAACTTTGGTGCACACTAATGAAACATCGGTATGGATCGGAGAGCATTGTAGAATTTTAGTGAAATAAATTTTTATTTCTAAATATTGGGGAAAACATTTTGGGAGTTTGGAATTTTTTTTTGTGTGTGTGTTCAGAGTATATTAAGAAAACATAGGAAAAAATTGTAATATCAGTCCATTGGTACACATAAGTACATCTTTACACATCAGTATTGAATGGTGTAACATTGGAATAAGATTTTGGAAAAACTGGGTGCAACATCAGGAGACATTTCGGTTACATTTCTTGTAAATTTGCATATTTTTTTTCATACAGTTTTGGTGACACATTGGAACAACACTGGATCAAATCGCAGTGATATCGCTATGGGCCATAATAGCATCGGATGGAACATTAGAATAGCATCATAATCATTTTGGATAACAGTCGGAGAACATGTTGGAACAAAATCGTCTGTAACAGCGGTTTGAACACTGAAATATTCATTCATTCTTTCATTTTCTGAACTGCTTATTCCTAATTAGGGTTGCGGGGAGGCTGGCGCCCATCTCAGCCGACTCTGGGCGAGGGCAGTAGCATAAATGACATGCTTAAATCGTACGCTGATGAACCTCGTGAGATGACTGTTCACCAGCATGAACCATATAGATTACCAACGCTTTATTTTGGATTACTTTCTTTGACACGACACTATTTCCGATTTAGGCTAAGTCCAAGAGAATTGTATTAAACCAATTTTTAAATATGAAATGGATTATAGCATGTCAATAGTGTAAATGACATTTTATTAGCCCGGCCATCTTTACATAGGCTGCAGCAAGTCTAGGAAATTTGATATGATACTTATAAGGCAACATGTATTGCAGGGGTGCCCAAGCCTATTCCTGGTGATCTACCTTACCGAAGACGTCCACTCCAATGCCACTTATGCAAACCTGACCATCCAATCATCTAATTAAGCCTTAAGACTTGGATATGTAGACGTAAAGCGATAATTTACTTAAATGATTTGTCAGATGGGCCCCATTAGGGTTGGAGTTAAAATCTTTGGGAAGGTAGGAACAGGATTGGGCACCCCTGAAGTATAATATACAAGAACACTGAAAAATTAAGTGATGATTGGCCGAAATGATCAAAAGTATATATATATATATGATCATGATGCCTCTGGTCATGCTCTTTCAAAACAGACTAATATATATATATATATAGCAATTGGACTCATGTTTATACCCTGGAGTAGTTTTCATGAGTCCCACCCATATACCCCGCTTCTTGTAAAGAGATGTTTGTCACTGGGGTGGTTTGCTCAAGGATCTGCCTATAATATTGAGAATGGGAAAGTTAATGAAAATCTAACCCATCTCAGCAGGTCCAGACTTACGTAACCACATGCCTTCCAGTTAGCTTTAACATAGTTACTAAATAACATACTTGAAGATGGATGAGCATATGATAAACAAAGGCACGGCGCTGCGGGTGAACAGGGTGCTTTTCTAAACAATACATCTAGTGTTTGGATGCTGCTGCTGTTGATGTTGAATAAAATGTTAGCTTTACTGCCTTCCTACACAGAAAGCCTTTTTACTGTACAGTTGGTTGGTGTATCATTATGTAACTGTGTTTTTACTGTAATTTCAGAATAACCCTTTGAGAACATCTGCCAGATCCTTACTAGCGCAACTAGCCATCGGTATCTCCATCCACCCTTCATTATCTAGACCCTTTACCTGTCAAGGATGCAGAAGAACCTGGTGCCAATCCTAGCTGACTTTGGCCAAGAGGTGGAGCACACCCTGAACAGAGCGACAGCCCATTGCACGGCTAGCATAAAGACAAACGACTATTTACTCTTACCTTCACACCTATTGGTGATATAGAGTCGACAGTTGACCTGATATGCATGCCTTTGGACTGTCGGAGGAAACCTGAATTCCCTAAGGAAACCCACACAAGCACTGCGTGCAGACCATGCAAACTGTACAAGATTACAAACCAGAGCCTTTATGGTGTGAGCCACCATTAGTATTAGCCCGGGATTAATTTCTGCGTGGAGTTTGCATGTTCTTCCTGTGCTTGCGTGAGTTTCCTCTGGGTATTCTGGTTTCCTCCCACAGTCCAAAAACATGCACAGTAGGTTATTTGGCTGTTCCAAATCATCCCTAGGTGAGCGGGAGTGTGAGTGTGAATGGTTATGTGTGTTGGCCCTGTGATGGCCCGGGGGGCTGTCCAGGAAGTACCCTGCCCTCGCCAAAAGTGCCAGCCTTCCTGAGACACTAATTAGGGTTAAGCGGCTTAGTAAATGAATGAATGAATGAATGAATGAAACGGGAGGAGGTGAACGAGCCAATCAGAATCCAACTTTCATGGCTTTGCCAGGCATAGGGGACATTTAGTTTATAAGAAAAAGGTGTGACAAGGGGATTTTTAATGGTTTGCTCTCGGAATGACGTACATCAAATGACTCTAGAGCAGAAAAGTAAGCTAAGTATTGATACTTTACACAGTGAAGGAATCCCTGAACGTCACACAGTGTTGTGGTATTTTCTGGATATTTCTAAGGCAGTTGGTCCTACGCTTCCTCAGTAAAGGAGTATGAAATATAGGAATAATAAAAATAATAAAAATGACACTTGACTAATTGTAAAAGCTAGTCATTTTTCTAGCATTTTATGCAAAAAACTTATGCTACAGCCCCGTGACTGCTGTCTGGTTGTCCTGTGACAAATGCTGTTTCTATATGTAGTGCTTTGCCTTAAAGAGTTCACCCATTTACTCATTTGCCGAACAGCTTATTCCTTCTAGGGTCATGGGGAGGCTGTGCCTATCTCAGCCAACACTGAACATAGGCAAGGTACACCCTGAACATCGCAGAGCCAAAACACACACACACACACACACACACACACACACACACAACCATTCACACTCCCATCACACCTGGGGCAATCTGGAACAGCCAATTAGCCTGATGCATGTTTGTGGACTGTGGAATACATATATATATATATATAAATAAATACAGTCCATTGAGGGTACTACCCTCATGACTCTCACTCTACCTATCTATCTTTCTGTTACATGTCTCTGTCTGTGCTCTCCTTTGCACCCCAGTTTTTCTCCCTTAAATTCAATTTAGTTCACTAAGTTTAATTCAATTCGGCTAGATTTACTGATACGAGTGTATCAAGTGCAACATTACCCGAGCACTGAAGAGTGAGGGTTTAAAGTCCATTTGTAGCTGAACCTGTTATCCAAAGTAATATTAGTGGCCTTCTGTTCTGCAAAGAGATAGATGTCAGGAAAAACTCCTCAGCACTCTGCACTCCCCGACCTAGTGGGTGGTGAGCGGCGAAAACACACTAAAAGGTGGGGGTGAGGTGGGGGGGTATGACGTATTAAGAAAAGGACTTGAGTGTTTAGAGCAGTGCCACATCGTGACACATTTGAACTCTCGAGGCGCACTAGAGCACCTTATACAGATCAGACCTTGAAGCGCTGCGTTGCTGCGCTATAATCGATACCATATTCTATCGTTCTGCATCTATGCACGACTGTAACCTTGTCATTTTTCCACAGCAGCAGCAGATCTTCAGCATGCCCTTCCAGCAAGAACAGCTCTTTCGGACAAGCACTCTGCAGGGAACAGCTGGTAACATTTCAATCATTTACGGCGCATATGAATACTTAAATGCACTTACTTTACTGCACTCGTGTTCACACTTCTGTGCAGGGGAGCAGGACTCGCACTGGTGTACATCACTAATCAATAATCCAGATGTAGCCACTAGTAAAGAATCTCTTTTTTTCCCTCTTGAGGTGTTGGTAGATCCACAGGTAGATAAACCGAAAACAAAGGGTTATACGCTTATAAATAGTGCACATCACTCCAAAGCACGTCTGCGGAGATGACTTTTGAAGGATAGAGAGGAGGAATGGGGTGCCAAACTGAGGCCAGGGGCTTCCCTGTGCCTGGGATTTTGAAAGATTTGCTATAAAGATGCTGCACGAGGAACGCTGGATATGATGTCATTTTCAAACCTAAGAATATAGAATATGAAGAGGCAATGTAAGCTCTGAAAGCTTTATAGCATAGCACTGTTGCAGGGTGCCAGCTAAGCATAGTGGAGAAGGTCCTGGGTTTGGGCTCGGCGAGGGCGTTTCTGTGTGGAGTTTGCATGTTCTCTGCATGCTTGTGTGCGTTTCCTCTGGGTACTCCGGTTTCCTCCAACAGTCCAAAGACATGCACCTTAGGATAACTGGCTCCTTTAAATTGCCCCGAGGTGTGTGTGTTGGCCCTGCGGGTGGTGCAGCCTTCACCGAGAGTCAACTGAGTCTAGAGTTGCTAGAGAATTAATTTAAAATTTTTTTAAATTGCTATATTATTGTCAAAATTTTGGGAAATAAATACTATTTATCATCATCATCATCATCATCATCATCACTAAACTTGCATTAAAGAGAGCTGTGAAAACCGTCACTAAATTAAGTAGCTCTTTGGCTAATTGTGTAGACAGTTAGCTTTATTTATTAATTTTTTTCCCCCCATGTTGCCTCGCTGTCACATATGACCACCACCAACCAGGCAGGGGCGTATGCATGCACAGGCTCTCTATGTGCTGCCACCCACGTCTGTTGAGACCTACTGCTACACAGTCGGACTGGTGATCGCTGTGAGTGCCAGGGAGACGAGTGTAAATAAGTAGGGAATGGCTGCGGAGTCAACCTGGATTCGGACCTGCAATCTGCAGGCTGATAGCTCGGTCGGCTTTCTACTTAAAAAAATGAAACCTGCAGTCTTACAAAGGGGTTCCTCGATGATTCTTTTCTGTCTAAAATGCTTGCCGCACTGCTATAAAAAAAACCTTCTGCTATGAGGTTTTTACACAGAATCTGTTTCCCCCACGAGAGACGAACTAAAATCCCTCAGCCCGGATAGATGGAACCGTCTTTTCTTAAGAGTGCTGTTTGATTCTTATACATGAATTACTTATCATTTAAAAAAAGACCTGTAAAGAAATCATACTGAACACATCTCGGTGAGATAAATGTGTGGGAGGATGGTTAAGCTGAGGAACGGATGTGTGCAATTGTAAGGAGGTGCACAAGTGTGGAATATGTCAGGATATCTCCCTCTCGACACCGAGTGGCGCTCCTTTGATGTGTGATGTCATGTGCTTTTGTTTATAGTGCCCTGCGTCCTGTGTTTGACTCTCACTGTTTCACTATTTTAGTTAGCACGTCCGCCTGACAGCAAGAAGGTTCTCGGTCCGATTCCCGGGCTCGGCGAGGGCGTTTCTGTGTGGGGATCTCCCTGGGAACTCCGGTTTCCTCCTACAGCCCAAAGACATGCACATTAGGCAAGCTGTGAGTTCATGTGTGTGTATGTGTGGGTGGCCCTGGGATGGTCTGGCGAGTTGTTCAAGGTGCAACCCGCCTTAGCCCAGGGTCGGCTGAGACAGGCAGCACCACAAATAAGTGATGAGAGTTTCACTATTTTGATATGGTATTGGATCAGCCTCGTTTCATACCACCTACTAGTGTTTTCAACCACATTATTGGCTTTATTAATGATCTTCTGTAATAAAGTGAACATGAGTTTATGCATTCCTGTACTGCCTTCACTAACACAATACAAAAGAGACACTTGGCAACAAACCTAACTCAGATGTTCAAAACGTTCAATAACTATTGAACCCAGTTGCCAGAGGTTGGAAAAATGAACACAGCTATTTTGAGAGATGGAAAAAACACTTTGTGTTACTTTGAGACCCCCTGATACACCGATCAGTTCTCAGTCACTCGTCTCATTTGCCGAACCGCTTAAGGTCGTGGGAAGACTGGTGCCCAACTCAGCCGACACTGGGCGAAGGCGGGGCACACCCTGAACAGCTCGCCAGACTACTGCAGGGCAACAATTTGGAACAGCCAGTTTTAGGACTGTCGGAGGAAACCAGAGTACCCGGCGGAAACCCACACAAGCACAGACCCTGGGACCCGAACCCAGTACCTTCTTGCTTTGGACAAGATATAGTACAAATGATAGTTTTGTCAAACGTTCAGCCACAGACACTGAGCCATGTTTATTGTGTCTGGATTAAGTTGTTCACCCTTTGGCACTGCTGTGAAGAAAACTGTCATCACTTTAAATCCGCGTTGGTATATCCTCTCTCTCATGTGTCTAAACACGACAAAAATAAGCAATGAGGCTTATTGTGGGAAATTTGCTCAGGGATGTAAGGCTCCTGTGGGACTGGCCTTTTCTGGGGCGAGATCCTGTTTAAGAGTACACACTGCCATCAGGCAATTAGCTTGTCAACAGGAGGCTAATAAATACCTACCATTCACTACTACACCATCTATGCACAGACTCCTGAAAAGCCCTGAGACATTATATGACACTCATTTAGTCCAGAACTGTTTTTAATAGCAATAATTGCCCTTGTCACCTTGTGTTCGACTCAGAATCATTAATGTGTATCATGTCCGACGTATAGCTGGCAGCACAGAGAGTACACTGCGGAACTGACTTTTCATTTAACCTAAATATAGTATTATACCGCTTTGCTAATAAACCTCCCAGCTTCCCTGAATCAGTGGATGTTTAAATACATCCAGACCGGTGTATACTGTAGACAGATGTACAGTGCATGAAAAAATCCAAACTTTGTTGGAACGCCATTAGCTTTACTTACAGCGTGTAATCTTCATGGCATTGTTGCTCCAGTTGGTCAGGTTGAGGCTCAGCAACATTAATGTGCCAATAAAATGAAGTCAGCTGATGACATGAATGAGCAGGTTATCACATCAATGGGCTTACAGATCACGGATATAAAATTTTGGGCTCAAATAGTGAAAGAGTGGTTCAGGGAGTACGAGGAATCACCTGTGGACTGGAACCACTGGGCGGCACGGTGACACGGTGATTAGCATGTCAGCCTCACAGGTTCGATTCCCGGGCTCGGGCCGTTTCTGTGTGGTGTTTGCATTTTCTCCCAGCCTGCGTGGGTTTCCTCCGGGTAGTACGGTTTCCTCCTACAGTCCAAAAACATGCACAGCAGGCTAATTGGCTGTTTCAAATCACCCCTAGGTGTGAGTGTAAATGGTTATATATGTGGCCCTGTGATGGTCTGGCGAGCTGTTCAGGGTGTACCATGCCTTCTCTAAGAGTAGGCTGAGATGGACACCAGCCTCCCCACGACCCAAATTAGGATTAAGCGGCTCAGTAAACAAATGAACGAATGGATGAATGAACTGGAACCACAGAGTCCTGACCGTAACTCTATTGAAAGTCTGGAGAAGACTTTAAGGAGTGGATAAGTTTCCCTGTCATCAGTTCAAGATGGTGGTGATGCCCTACAGTCAAGGCTAAGGCGGTCCTACGAAATATTAAAGCGCACAGCTTTTTTTTTCTCCCGGGGTGTATTTTCATTCATTCATTCATTTTCTGAAGCGCTTATTCCAAATTAGGGTCGCGGGGAGGCCGGTGCCCATCTCAGCCGACTCCGGGCGAGGGCAGAGTACACCCTGGACAGCTGGCCAGGCCATCGCAGGGCGGGGTGTATTTTACTCTGGCTAAATGCATTTCTTTGCTGTTTTCAGAAAAAAATAAAAAATGATCGCATTTCTAAGAATTATCCATTTGTATTACAGCTTAGTTGCCAAAGAACATAAAAGTCAAAACCTCCTACATCAAAAAATGTCCAATTGCTACACAAGAGGTCAAAGGGTGCTGATACATCTACAGCATCAAAAAGAAAGAAATGACTGCTGTTGTCAGACGTCTAAAAGCCAAAGGCTATGAAAAATCCATCACCTCAAGCTGGGTACTGTCAACTCCAGTCAATTTTTGAATCTTCCTTTATCTTTTTCCACCACCTGAGGCGGGGTTGATAGGAAGGAGGACGCTAAATGCCAATCATTAAGGTTCACCTGTCTCAACAGAGCTCACGGGGACTGCAATCAGCGTGGATCCTCCAGACCTGGCACAGTTACCAATCACTGTCTAAATGAAGCCTTCACGAGCACGCACCGAGATGATAAGAGAAGGGAAACATCTTTCTTAGCTTATTTTCATCACTGATATTGGGGATGGCAAGATACAGGGGGGGGGGGGGGGGTTTAAAAATGAAGAAATATTCTTCCTTAAAAGTCTCACTGCAAAGAGCGATTCAAAACTGTGGTGCATCGTCTGACTGCATGAAACCTAAAATGATTAAAATGGTTCAAAGGCATCACTGGGGACGTGGCACGTTTTGTTATTCTTCAAAATGAAAAGCAGGTTAAGACACTACGTTTCTGATATCATATAACACTTTTTATATCATTACCTGGGCGTTTCCCGGCTGGGCGATGCCGTTTCTGTCCTCCCCGTGCTTGCACGGGTTTCCTCCACGTACCCCGGTTTCCTCCCGCAGTTTAAGGGAATGCATATTAGTCTAACCGGGTGTTCCAAATTGCTCCCTAGGTGTGTGAATGGTAGTGGGTGTTGGCCCTGTTGGCCCTGCGATGGTCTGGCGAGCTGTTCAGGGTGTACCCCATTTGCCCAGTGTCGGCAGAGATGGGCACCAAACCCTAGCAGGATTGAACGATTTGGCAAATGAGTGAGTGAGTGAGTGAATTATTTGGGTAATAATTTACTCCTCTTTTTATTCTCTTTAGCCTGTAACTCAGACTTTATCATTAATCACTCTTCCGATCCCTTTCGATCAGGATCAACACTCAGCAATGACCTGATTACATCCAAATGAAAGCCAACAGACTTTTATATTAACAAGAATTTGGGAAAAGTAAGATCTGTCAGTATGCTTATGATGATCAGGTTGAAAGAGCAGAGGAAAAATCACTCCAGCGTTTGTTTTTGCCTGTGGGAATAGATTTCTTGTTTTGGGTCACGGCCCAAAGAAAATATTCGTGTTGTTCAGCATTTGGGAGAGCGAGCGAAGGCGAGAACAGGTCCTTAATGGCTTCATGGAATTTCGGTTCTCACTAAAGTCAACCGACTCAAGCGTTTTAATTATGCACAAACTAGATAAGCACCTACAGTGGGTTGTTTGTAGATAACACATTAACTGACCAAGCCGTTGAACTCTTCCACTCTCGACTCCACTGATCATAAATCCTTGTTCATGTGCTTGGAGGAATTTATTTTCTGCTACTAGTATAACTAATAAAAATAAATAAATCACGATTGACAGTCATGTACAGTCCATTCACATAAATCAGGGCTTACATCTTACACTAATAAATATACAGATACACTCAGTCACTCATTGGCCGAATCGCGTAATCCTATTAGGGTCACAGGGAGGCTAAGGCCCATCTCAGCCGCCACTGGACGAAGGTGGTTTACCCTGAACAGCTTGCCAGACAATTGTAGGGCCACCATACACAACCGTTCACTCTCACTTCCATACCTTGGGGCGTTCTGGAACAGCCAATTAGCTTAGTGTGAATGTCTTTGGACTGTGGGAGGAAACCGGAGAACACCCATGAAAACCATACACAGAAACACCCTCACCAACTCGGGACATGAACCCAAAACGAACCAAAATGTCAAAAGTCATCCTATCTCACAATGTTAGAGAATCATTCGAGAAATCCCTGGATCCAGAATTTAATCTGGATAATTTCCAAAAGCTAATGGAGTCATGCTAGTCCAAAGCTTGGTAAGGTCACAGCACCCCCTGCTGAGCCAACTGCAACATGACACTTCCAAAAAATTATTTTTTACACAATGTTAAAGAATCCTTTAAAAAATTCCTGGATCCAGAAGTTGATCCGAATCATCTCCAAAATAGAGTGGAAGCGTCCTTGTCCCGCCTCTCGCACACACACACTTTTTTGTACCAGTAAGAGAACAGGACATTTTATTACTTCCCCCTGTCAGTGCTTCTGAGGGAGTAGACAGATTTGGGAAAATTTACAGCACCAACAAAATTAGATCACGTCCCCGGCGTAGGAAACGCACCTGCTGTTTTCCCTGTCGCCCGTAAGAAGGCTTAAACGAGCAAATGGCACACCTAACACTTTTGATTTAGGGGAAGCCAAATGGGCTCAGTTAAAAAGGGCTGGCTCCATGGGACTCGCTGGGGAAGGCGATGTCGAAGGCATTTCAAGCGACATCATCGCCGGTGGACGAAAAGCGGCCCTGAGAGAGTCCAGACGGTGCCAGGAAAAAAAGAAGGAAAAAAGTCCAAACCAATTACATCCCAACCCTGAACTGCCAGATGACTCTCACACACTTAGACACTCAATCATCCTCTTTTACACTCCACCTGCGAGCCTGACGAAGAGGGAGACGGAAAAGTGAGTCAGTGATGAGATGTAGATTGTCACTTTTCAATAAGAGACTTGCTCAGTGCACAGAAATGGAGGGATTGCTAGAGGTAAAGACTGCATCAGATGACAGCAGTGGAGCCTGAATGATGTTCGGTTCTAGCGTTTAATAAGTTAGATGTAATGAAACTAGGACTGGAATGGCATGAAATATTCATGGTATGACCAATGCGCAGCCCGATATCATGCTATCTGCTTATGACTTCACGTTTTCAGAGAGGATGATGTTTCGTGTCATATACGTAGCATCGTAACAGCAGTGTGATTAAGAAATCATTTGGTTATGGATGCCGCTGGAAATTCTTCCAAACTTCCAAACATTGCACAGAACACGGCTTTCTCATACTGGTTCCTGGCCGGCATGGTGGTGTAGCGGTTAGGACGTCCGCCACACAGCAAGAAGGTCCTGGGTTCGAGCTTTCTGTGCGGAGATTGCATGTTCTCCCCGTGTTTGCTCAGGTTTCCTTGGGGTACTCGGGTTTCCTCCCACAGTCCAAAGACATGCACGTTAGGCTAATTCTCTAACGCTGTTTCAAATTGACTCTAGGTGTGAATGTGAATAGGTGTTCAGGGTGTACCCAGCTTCGCTCAGTGTCGGCTGAGGTAGGCTAAGTAGTCAAGGGACTGAGCTCAGTGAGGTGCATTCTGGGAAGTGTATTTGGGCATTCTGAGTGTGCTGTGACAAGGAGTTTTACTATACGAGGATGTTTTCAGCCGTATATGACCAAGCAATGCCGATGTATGAATTTGTTTTGACTCACCCCACCTCCAAACAAACAAACAAACAAACAAACAAACAAACAAAAATTACATTATTTAGCTGTCTACTGTAAGATCTTTTCATCTTTTAACAACCCCATGAGGACAAAGAAGTGCAGTATAAAGCACTTTCTTGAACAGCTCAAATCTCTATGAGACAAAGCCTGACTAAAGAGCAACTAGAGCATTCTGTACCTGCAGTTTACCAAAAAGATGCAGTGAGCTTTCTGAGAATGTAAGAAGATATACTGAGTGGATATCGCTTGAATCAAATCAGTGGGCACCTACGGTTTGTCCTGATCCCTTGAAGCAGGGGTATAATCATTGTGCAAATAAATAACCTGTAAAAATCTCATTGTACTTTGTTTTTCCTACCATGTCCATGTGGTATATTCTAAAATTCCGAATGGGTTTAAAAAGATGCCTTCACCTCCCCAGCTCTGAGTTTGCAGAGCTCACCTGACCCGCCTCTGTCATGGTTCAAATACGCATCTCAATCAGTCTCTTTTCTTTGTTTCCATGCAGTAAATATCAAAATCAGCTCCAACAGCCAGTGCTTAGCTGTGCTAGGAGAGCATGCAGCTCACCCGACTTACTTCTTTTATGGGCAAAATATGTAAAAGTATATGCTTAAAAAATGTACTCACATCAAGCTTGGTGGATGTTGCTGAATTTAAAAGCAGTGGCAGTGGTGGGTCAGTGGTTAAGGCTCTGGGTTGCTGATCATAAGGTCGAGGGGCTCAACCACCGAGCTGCCACTGTTGGGTCCTTGAGCTCATTTGTACAAAAGGGCGGATAGCGCGTTCCCTCCGAGTGTGTTAGGCCTCCTCCAAATACGCATACGCAGCAGTTCGTAAAGAGGCGTGTACAGGCTTACACCCCTCCATGGTTGGTGGTGGTTGTGTGATAGGAAGGTAATACTCGATATATGGGAAATGGATACGACTAAATTCACAGCCCATCCACCCCTTGTCTGACAAATACTGTAAATGTAATAGTAAGTGACTAATAACGAATTAACTGATAAAGTCATTAACAAATAATTATTTCAATATATATAATACTGCTGTAAGGTCCCCACCAGCAAAGCAGCTAAAATATCAAGCTCTGTATCGGATCTTGTATCGCATTCTAAATAATGACAGCGGAAAAGAAAAATGCTGCTGCTGCATATCTGTACTTAAAGTTTAAACATTTCCTGTTTGTGCAGCCGACCCTCCAAAAATGAATTTGAATATAATTATTTTGTTTGGCATGGGACTCGCAAGGACACAGCGTGAACATACAGCACAGCTGTGAAAACAGCCAGAACTATCAATATGCTGCATCCTTTTACAAATCTCGCCAGCTTTTGTTTATTTATTTTTTTCTTCCTCTGCTATGAAGATGTGAATAACTACAGTGGGTTTTGGGGGAAATAACTCCATGACGGACTTGTGCATGACCCAGCTGTGTTTTCGGCGTGGCTCTGAATTAACATCATACTGTATAATGCAGCAAACAGAGCCTTCCTGGCTGACACTCGTGAAATGTTTTGACTTCTTAAAGCTACTCTGGGTTAAAAGACAACAAGCTGCTAAACCTCTCCTGAGCAGGATAAGCAATCACCTCGGCGTACGCATTAAAAGTGTTTGCTTGGAGGTGAAACCATTTGTACTACCAAGGAAAGTCCCCTGATGAAGCAGACATCACCTCTAGACTGTTTCTCTCGATAATCCGGGACTGACGTGCGACACGTGCGGCTGATCCGGAGCTGTAATGGAGACGGGTGGATCCATGTGTTTAAGTGTCACCGTCTGTTGCAGTAGCAGTGGGTGTACTTTTGACCCACGGCATCTGCTTTGATTTTATATCAACAGATCAGTAACATTTACAACAGAGGGCAAAAGTTTCATCCCTGATATAAATGTGTAGCAGACTGGGAAATCCCTGTCCGGCTTCTTCGACCAGAAAACTATAAATTCCTTCACAATATTCTGACTGTGGCTCACTCTTTTGCTGAACCGATTACTCCTGTAAATGCCGAGGGGAGGCTGCATCCTATCTCACCTGAGTGAAGGCAGGGTACACCCTGAACAGCTTGCCAGACCATCACAGGGCAACACACACAACCATTCACACTCACTCTTACACCTAGGGGCAATTTGGAACAGCCAGTCAGCCCTCTGTGCATGTTTTTGGTCTGTAGAAGGAAACCGGAGTCCCCTGAAGAAAACCCACGGAAGCGCAGGGAATGCATCGTGCAAGCGCCACACAGAAACACCCTTGCAAGCCTGGGACTCAAACCCAGGACCTTCTTGCTGTGAGGCAGATGTCTCTTGGAAACCAGAGTACCAAGAGGAAACCCACGCAAGCATGAAGGGAACATGCAACCACCTAGATAACAACAAATTAAAATTATTTTAGGTTTTATCCTGGATCAGTTGAACAAGATTGACTTCCTATCAGTAGAGACAAGTATTGGGAACTGCGCTCTTTCCGCAGTGCCTACATCTGTATTAAAGGCTGGCCAGGAAAATGCCAAGCTTTGAAAATGGTGGCTAGTTTGAAGAAGCTAAAATATGCTCTGATTATTCATTCATTCTTTTTTTAAGCAGCTTAATGCTACTATTAGGGTCGCAGGAAGGCTGGCGCCCATCTCAGCCGACTCTGGGCGAGGGCGGGGTACACCCTGGACAGCTCGCC
>JBCNYG010000008.1:24958517-24966625 GCA_039654305.1 Porochilus rendahli | reverse complement strand
ACACACACACACACACACACAGACACACACATATATGCACACACACACACACACACACACACACACACACACACACACACGCACACACACACACACACACACACACACATATATATGTGTACATGCTCCATCGATCAGACAAAGCTGACGGAAAGCTCCCTCAGGCAGGTGTCCTATTATACTGCCTGATTGTAGTTAGTCTTCAGCTAAGATTAACCATACGCTAATCAAGAGCTATTAATCTGTTAATGAGAAGACCGTATCTGTCAGTCTGTAATTGGTAATTGTGAAACCTGACTAAGGCATAAAACCACTGACCTCCAAATGACCGCGCACACACATACTGTTCAGACTACTGATGGGCCCGAAGAGAAGAGGAATGCATACATACACACGGCCTCATACCTACTTCTATATGCTTGCAAACACCAATCTCTTTACACGTTGTGTCCCTGTTCGTCTTTCTGCACTAGCTAGACTTTACGGTTCCTCTCTCTCCGCACGCACAAGCGCAAGGAGTTCTGGAGGCAAGTCGGTATAATCCTTCACACACTGTGCCTAATACTGACATGCCTCCGGAACGCCTTGTTGCCGCACGAACCTCCACAAGTCCAAAGGGCTAGAAGGGTCAGAGGTCAAATCTATCCTGTCACTCACCTGTACACTGGTTCTGTGCGACACGGTCTGTGTTCACGTGCAAAACCTTTTGCTCAGCCTTAGCGTGTTGACTCTAATTACAAATTCCATATTCCAAGCTTTACAGATCAGCGTTCTTTCGGAAATCCCGATTCGTTTCGGCACTGGTGTTTAGTTATCAGTCAGAGGTATATTTCAGTGCCAACGGTTTTGGAAATGAGCTCAAAATCAATTTATGAATTCTCTGCTTATGGCTCAAGGGCATCGTGTTAAATTCATTCACCTGCTGAACCGTTTAATCCGATGAGGATCGCGACGAAGTTGACGTCTATCTCAGCAAACCCTAAACGACACACCAGACCATCCCAGGGCAACAGGACCACAACCGTTCATACTCACACCAAGGGGCAATTTGGAAGGGCCAATTAGCCTAATGTGCATGTCTTTGAACTGTGGGAGAAAACCAGAGTACCCGGAGGAAACCCACAGATGAAGGTGTAAGAACATGCAAACTTCACACAGAAATGACCTCGCTGAACCCGGAACTGGAACACATGACCTTCCTGGTGTGAGGCAGATGTGCTAACAACTACACCACCTAATTTTAACTTCACACAATGAGAGTCATTTTGTTTCATCTCTAATTAATTCATTTAAAATTAATTAATAGTAATCAGAAACACTGCGCCTGCACAGATGAACACCTTCTAACTAACCACTTCTACTCTCATGACCTCTCATTAACTGACCTATCCCGTCAACTGCATGTCACACTTTCTTTCAACTGACCGATCCTGTGTTGCCCTACTACATTGCCTGTTTATGTTTAAGCCCTAAAGGTTGTGAAATAAAGCTAGCACCTCACAGTGCGGCCAATGATGAACGTTGTGATTTTTGGAATCACCAACTTTTCTGACAAATGTTGACGAAAATCAGGGTTTCGACTCTGTCAGTAGTGACAATTAGCAACATTCGCGTCAGCGTTTTTGCGGGAAAAAAACAACATTAGCGACTGTTAGCAAACTATTAGCAACTAATTGCCACTGCTTGGGAACGTTTGGGACCTCTTTCCAATTCCTGGTGAAATTTAACCACCCTTACCCCTATTGATGGACCAAACCCTGTAAAAAAGATGAGCAAACCCTCCCCAGCATTGTGTTCTCTATTTGACGAACCAATAAAAACTTTAGTTATGTGTGTTACAACCATTTTGCAAACGTTTGCAGAAAAATTCGCTCAAATAATTCGAACATATTCAAAATTTCTTTGTGACCACAAAAACTGTTTAGGAGCCCTGACAAAACCCCAAATTCGCTCCATTCATCAGCATTCACCGCTGCATGAGATACCAGCTTAAACCAGAGAATTGCTGAATAATGTGCTCGAGTTTTGTGTTAGTGATTATCTCCCAGGATCCTGGCGAAGTAAAGGTGATCTCTGAGTGGAGGAGGAGTATCTAAATCAAAGCGTGGGGGATATTTTTGTCTGCATGCAATAGCTTTTTTTCCTCCTAATATCAAGTGCAGACAAAATGTAACAAATAGTCACGCAGTGTTTATCATCATCATCACCATCCTTCCACCTCGCCACGCTTCTCGGTCAGCCATTGCTGAAGGCAGGTCCGGCCGATGTTTTCCAGAGTCTTTGGAAATTGTTGTGGGAAATGTCAGCTTTCCCAACTTTACTGGTAGCTGAATTGGGCTCCACATCAAGAGTCGAGAAATTGCCTCGGACTTGGCGCGATAGCAGTGCAGAGCAGCAAAGAGCAGCCTTCTTTGCATGACCTTCAAGGAAACTGGAAGTAGTCCCTTGTAAATTCCTTGAATGGTGGCGTCTGATGACCAGTGTATTTGCTGGACACGACACAGAAGGTTTGTGTATGTGCCGTACTGTCGCTGCTGTTGCTGGATTGTCAGGGTCCAGGTTTCAGCTTCATAGAGAAAGAAATAGAGAAAATCCGGCGGATTTCAGGTTGTTGTTCAGGCCCGAGTGCCATACTTTGTCAACAGTGTTGCATGCTTTCCAGACAAGTGCCTTCCAGGTTCTAAAGTCCTTATACGGGTCCATTAAGTAAGAGCTGAGATACTTATAGTCATCAACACGCTTGATCGCCTTCTTTCCAGATAGACAAGTGATGCTCGAGGTACCGGGACCTGTGGAAATGTATTCTGTCTTGACCTCGTTGCAGTAGAGTCCGACTGAGGACGCTGACAATGGTTGTAGTTGGTCGGACATTAACCAGTGCCTCGCTAAATGGATTGTTCATCTCACTGGAAGTTTTCCAATCTGATCATTCCTTGATTATTAGACTCAGGCCCCCCGTCAGGTGGCAGGGGATATAGATGACCTCTTCCAAGGCCCTGGGTTATGCAAAAGTCTATGATTGTAGAGCTGTATGTCCATGAGGGGCCCGATATGAAAAATGTTGTCTCCCTTCCAGAATTTGTAACTGCTTCTCTTCTTAAACTGCAAAACTGTGCGCTTTTAGAAAGAGAGAGAGAAAGCAAGAGAGCACGGAGAGGATAGAGGACAACTGAAGAGTTGTGCAGAGAGCACCTGACATTTGCATAATGTTCATTGTGCTCATGTCCACATTATATTAGGTATGAAAAATAAAATTCATTGCAGCGGGGCCAGTGACATTATTAAACTGATCATACTCATTAACATTTTAATGACAGGCAGGTTTAGCTGGATGGGTGGCACAGTGCTTGCAGTTAAAAACCAAAAAGAACAGCCTAGCAGATTAAAATGGCCGAGTGCCCAGCGCGCCCAGCGCTACCCTACACTACACCGGTAAAAGACACGGCGTCTTAATCTTAAAAACCAGCCATGACAAATTTACACCAGTGAACATAACTGACAAATCCCTTGTGACTGTAAGCTCCAACTATCCACTCGTTAAATGATCTCGGCGCTTTTACATAGTTGGAACCGCCCGCCAGTCATCTCATTCAGACTGGGAGGCTTGCAAACATTTGCGATGGCGGATTCTTCTGAAGGGACGCTCGGCTGCTTTAAAGATAGCGAGCTGATCGATAATATCTACTCTTAATAGCAATTAGGGCCGTGTCGCTCGTCTATGTCATTGAAAAGTTGCTAACACACCAGAGTGAAGGTCAGCGCTCTTGATGAGATGCACTTCAGCTTCCATGGCTGTCTCGAGAGGCAATACTGAAAATTACAGTTAACATAATAAATATGGTAAAATAAAGCCAACGGCTCAGGATTGCTGCAGAATCGCCCTCGACGGTCACTGGCAACGACCTTCACCGGCGTATAATATCTCTCTGATCACAGCATCCGTCAGATGCTTCAGGGTGTTTTTTTGCCCCCCAATGACTCCCAGTGACTAAAACTATGATTATTTGCTGGAATAATCACCATCATATCCAACGTGCCGGTTTTTCCTTCAATTAAACTGGAAAGGAACATGCTGTATAAATCAAGACACCCATAAAACAACAACACCAACAACAGCAATATGTGTGGAGATGTTAATAGTGCTCCGAGCAATTACGATGGCTTCTCTTGCCTCAGTAACGGCGTCTCAGACAAATAGGCACTTTTATGCTCCGCTGATTTCATTTGCCGGCATGCTTTTCCCCATCATGGCCGCTGTGTCTGTTAGACTCGATCCACTCAATGACTGGATCCAAAATCAATTCCCGTCTTCATTTGGGAACTGCAATTGACACACACACTTATGGTGGAATATCGGTTTGTCTCAATTAACCTCGAGCAAAGATTACAGTAACATGACTTGGTTTACACAGCAGGGTGAAGCAAATTTATTTATGATTTAACTATCTATCCATCCATCCATCCATCCATCCATCCATCCATCCACGTCTATATATTAAAAATGTTTTTTCAACAGGGCGGCACAGTGGTGTAGTGGTTCACCTCACAGCCTGAATGTCCTGGGTTTGAGTCCCATGCTTGGGCATTTTTGTTTGGAGTTTGCATGTTCCCCCCATGCTTGTGTGGGTTTCCTCCGGGTAATCCGGTTTCCTCCCCCAGCCCTAAAGCATGAACATTAGGTGGATTGGCTTTTCCAAATTGCCCCAAGGTGTACGTGAGTGTAAATGGTTGTGTGTGTTGGCGCTTCGATGGTCAGATCTTCAGGGTGTACCCCTTATCACCCAGTGTTGGCTGAGATAGGCTCCAGCCTGTCTGCAACTCTAATAGGATTAGGTGGTTCGGCAAACGAGTGAGAGTGAGTTTTTTCAGCTACAGTCACTGCTCACATGATTCGGAACAAGTATTGGGAGTGTTGGATAATGTGAAAATGTTTTTTGTTTCGTTCATTCATTTGCTGAATCGGTTAATACTATGAGGGTTGTCGGGAGGCCGGCACTGGGAGAAGGCGGGGTACACCCGTCTAAGTAAAGTAAAAGAAAAGAAAGCCAATGCTTTGTCATTTTAACGCGTTCCTGAAGACCATGGATTGAAGGAGAAGTACTGACCAAATACTCATCTGCTTTGCTTTTCATATGTGTTCATACTTCTTTCGCTTTTAAAACATAGTCCTTAACTTTTATTTAAGTTGGTGTTTATTTCATTCTCCTATTTTTTTAATATAAAAAAACAATAAAAACCAAAATTGATTTTGTTTATTTACAGCACAAATTACAAACATGACATATTGTGGCTCCATCTGTCTTTAAGACACCTGGGCTAGACTTCTCCCCGCACGAGCCATTACTGTGCAGGAAAATTCTGTGAAGTTCAAGGTCAGACTTGAGCCCATGTTTTAGGCAGTAGATGTTAATACAGCAGGATACGTTTAGGGATTTCTGCATGAGGCAATTCAGGGCAAGAGTTTTGGCCTCAGCTTGTAGAGTTTAAATGCCAGGATCTGCGAACTGCTAACAGGAATATGGTGGAAAAACAATGTCCTGCAACATTCCCTTCAATGCTCCCTTACATCAGACTTAGCTATTTTTTCCACCAAAGCTCATGGTTCTATCATTGAGCACGAAGTCTACAGCAGCAGCCGTGAGGTGAGCACCATCTAGAGAATACTAAAAATAGAATGAAGTGCCTGAGCTCGCCTGAGTAAGTGAGACAGGGAACAGGTCACATCTGTTCACCATGCTAACCCTGAATACTTTTGGGCGAATGTGACCTCCATCCCAGTGAGCTCATCAATAATGTCTTAACCGGGGAAAGAGGAACTGCTACAGTGGACTCTATTCATGTAAGAATGTGTACAGATCATTTGTATCTTTTGATATACAAAATATTCTAAATCAAATGTTCTCATGGTTGGTGGGCAATCTAAGGATAGGCTACAGTGCTTAAGGGATAATCATACTAGAGGTGAGACCGAAAAGTAACAGACGCGAATGGCAAATTGAAACCGTCGCTTTTCATTGTCAAATTTGTCTCGCAACATTCACGGCATGTCATTTTGGTTCGGCTGGTTCTGAACTCATCGCAAAAAAATTCAACCATGTATGAAATTTCCGTGAATGTCACAAAACGAGGCTCTGACGCAGAGTATAGTCTGAAACCCTTCTCAAAATGTTGAGAAGGCTGCAAAGGACGCTCTGCTACCAATTCTGATTCGTTTTTCGTTCGCAAGGAAACATGACAAGCTGGAGAAATGTTTGCGACTTGTTGGCATCCGCCATATTCAGTGTATTTTGTCATTTACATTTACAGTATTTAGCAGACGCTCTTTTTCAGAGCGACTTGCAGAATTCCTTTAAAGTCATCATCAGTGAATATAATCTTATACTGGTTTTTCTGGACACAGACTATTTATACCTTCAGTCAAACTCAGTGGGTAGGTGTTGTGCATGCGGGGTGTTTTTTATCTGGAGCGTATATAAGGTAGGCTTTCAGACTCTTTTTGAAGATACCCAGTGAATCAGGGTGCGGGGCGTGAAAGGTGCTTTGAGGTAGGAGGGTGCAGATCCATTTTTGGCTTTACAGGCAAGCATTAATGTTTTAAATTTAATGCGAGCAGCTACAGGAAGCCAGTGAAGAGATCGTAGCAGGGGAGGGGTGTGGGGGAATTTTGGAAGGTTGAAAACAAGCCGTGCCGCTGCATTTTGGATCAGTCGCAGAGGTCGAATTGCGCTCAAAGGTAGACCTGCGAGGAGTGAGTTGCAGTTTCAAGTCTTGAGATGACAAGGGACTGAACACGTATCTGAGTAGCATCAGTGGAAAGAAATAGGCGAATACTTCGATGTTAAAGAAGAGAAATCGACACGATCGAGAGAGATTGTCATCATTCGTATGGCAAAGTTACAGCAAATAGTTACGTATCAATGACTGTAGTTATTTTTTATTATTGTTTTTATTGTTTTTTTTTTTCCAGAGATGGTACAGTTGCAACCCTGACTCTTTCTTGACCTTCTTGAGACCAACAGAGTGGTGAGTATTATGCTCCTTTAGATCCTCGTCCCCTGGGAATGCAATGTGTTATGGTTGTCAAGGAAGGAGCCCTGGAGGAAGGAACGGTAGCAACAGCCTGCTTGAGAGAGGCGGATGAGAGAAAGAGAGACAAAAGAGGCAGTAGGGATCCCCTGAGGGAAGGTCTAAAGGCGCAATAACATGTATGACACACACATCTCCCTAAAGTCATGACGACTTTGTTCTCCAGCTACTCTTCAAACGGAGCAGTGTTCTAATCGCTGGATTTCGTCATCGCGTTTTATTTACCATTATCCATTCCCAGTGAATTTATTCTCATAAGCTTTACACAACCGAGGATTAAAGCACAACTGTTGGATGGGATCATGTAACAAACCAAAAGACAAACTCGACAGACCAAAGCAAACAAGAACAGACACACACCAACACACTTCCACTAACCTTACTGTTGCTCTGGTGTCTCTTGGGGGGCGGGGGTTGGGGGTGGGTGTCTGTCTGGGTAGTCATGGAGATGGAGTGATTTCCATCCCTTCACACAAACACAGGATTCCCTAGTGGAATCTACTGGGATATGGTCTGCTCGTGTCACAGGCTTGTTAATATCATCCCAAGAGAGTCGCAGTGAGGCAGAGGGATGAAAGTTGTCCATGTCACGGACTAAGTGTGCGAGCGAGTGCGTCCGTGCAAGAAACGGCGGGAGAAGAACCTCGAATGGTGACTGTATTATGATGAGGGAGTTTTCAGCAGGTTGCCTCTTCCTAAACACTGACACACCTCACTCACTCACCCTCACACTCATTTGCTGAAGCGCAGAACTCTATGCGGGTCGTGGGGAGGCTGAAGCCTACCTCAGACGACTCTGGGCGAAGGCGGGGTTCATGACACTCGCCAGACCGTTGCAGGGCTCGCACACACACACAAGAATTTGCACTCACACTCACACTCACACCTAGGGGCACATCTAGAACAGCCAATTAGCCCAATGTGCATATCTTTGTACTGTGGAAGGAAACTGGAGTACCTGGAGGAAACCCATGTAAGCACATTCAAAGAACATTCAAACTCCACACATAAACGCCTGATCC
>JBCNYG010000008.1:24907773-24924465 GCA_039654305.1 Porochilus rendahli | reverse complement strand
GCAAGAAGGTCCTGGGTTCGATTCCCAGCTCGGGCGTTTCTGTGTGGAGTTTGCATGTTCTCCCCGTGCTTGCGTGGTTTCCTCCGGGTACTCCGGTTTCCTCCCACGGCCCTAAAAACATGCACAGAAGGCTAATTGGCTGTTCCAAATCACCCCTAGGTGTGCGAGTGAGTGTGAATGTTTGTGTGTGTTGGCCGTGCAGCTATCTAGGAGAATCGAACCCAGGACCTTCTTGCTGTGAGGCGGACGTGCTAACCACTAAGCCACCGTGCCGCCAACGAGGTAATAAATAGTTGTAAAATGCTTGATCTTTACACACACACACACACACACACACACACACACACTTCACTTACATGCATACACACACTCCTGTCCTCCAGAGGATCCTCCAGCATGTTGGCAAATTAGCATATACAGTTCTGTGCAAAAACACATTCAAAGATATGCTGGCAAGTAAAAATGACTTCAAAAATAAATTAGGATCACGAGAAGCCTGGAGCCCATCTCAGCCGACATTGGGCAAACGTTGGGGTGCACCCTGTACAGCTTGCCAGACCATTACAGGGCAAACACACACATAACTACTCACACTCTCATCCACATCTAGGGTTGATTTGGAACATCCAGTTAGCCTAAAGCGCATGTCTTTTGACTGTGGGAGGAAACTGGAGTACGCGGAGGAAACCCACGCAAGCACGGGTAGTACAAGCAAACTTCACACAGAAACTCCCGCGCCCGGGACTCGAACTCTGTGACCTACTAACCACGACGTTGCCGTATACTTCGGGTGTTTATTCTCAGAAGCAGCGTTTAGCAGAATGGCTCAGACAGCCGCTTGTGAGATGCCTTTGCGTCCTGACACCTGGGAAGAAACATCTGCTTGAGTTGTTTCGCTTACGTGTCCGTCGCGTCCCAGCGCCAGGCCTGTACGGTGTCTGCCGTTGAACCGGGTTCTCCTAGAGCGCCGCATGTAGCACCTTGTTTGGAGCGAACACTCATGCATTGTCTAAGCACAGCATGCATATCCACGCTTTAATAACACGCTCGCATTAGAATAAATGAGAAAACACCACCGCATGTGCATGCGTCTGCTGTAGTGCATCTCTCATGGGCTTGTAGAAGAAGAGACAATCACTGAATGAGAGAGAGAGAGATAGAGAGAGAGAGGGAGAGAGGGAGAGAGGGAGAGGGAGAGAGAACGAGGGGAAGGGCTTTCTAAACCTGCGTGGGTGCTTTGTTTTCCGCATGCAGTTGTCTTCCTCTTTATTTTTTATTTAGGAATTACAAATTAAAACCTAACATAGATGCTAGGTGCTGCAGCCGTGCCTGGGGAAACCTAGCATTACTTATTTATTTATTTCTTTTATGTGAAGCCTGGCAGAGTTATTAAAGGTCCTTTAAAGGCTAAAACAAAGATCTCTTAAGTAACGCAACATATTTCTAATTACATCATTATTATAGTTATTTTTACGGGACAGTGGCATAGTGGTTAGCACATCTGCCTCATAACGGGAAGGTCGTGGGTTCGAGTCCACGGCTCGGGCGCGTTTTTTTTTATGTTCTTCCCATGCTTGTGTGGGTTTCCTCCGGGTATTCCGGTTTCATCCGACGGTCAAAAGACTAATTGTCTGTTCCAAACTTTCTGTGAATAGCTGTGTGCGTGTGTGTGTGTGTGTTGCCCTGCGGTGTGTTCCCTACCTTTGCCCAGCTTCGGCTGTGATAGGCTCCGGCCGACCCTGATAGGATTAAAAGGATTCGGATCCAGGATTCGTGAATGTTTTTGTACTGCCACAAAAAAGCAGAAAACAAAACGCGTAGAATAAACTTCGACCCCAGTCTGAACTCAAATCGATACAAGACAACTTTAATTTGTCTCCAAGCGCTTTTGATTTTGGGGGGTGGTGGGGGAAAAGAAGCTACAATTCAAAGCCACTTTATTCACAAGTTCTTCTGAGAATTAAACTGCGTGACAGAGACAAACGCCTCAGAACAGACAAGGCAGTGTTAGACTGTCTGCTCCCTTTACTACTCAAACAGGCATTTGATGGCACAGTGGAAAACTTGGCATCTATCACTTTCACTTTCACCGACAGAGAAGAAGAGATCAAAAGGATGAGGCAGACGGCAGGGAGCATGAGGAGAAAACAGACTTTCGTGTCAAAGTGAGATCGTCAGACTAGAGCAGGTCGTAAGTTTAAGAAAGCAGAACAAGGTCAGGAACCGTCTCACTTTTTGCGTCTGCAAAGGACATAAGCTGGAAAACATCCCGAGTCCCCATGCAAGATCTGTAGCGTGGTGAAATGTAAATACGCCTACGTTCATGGTATGGACTACAGCACTACTACTAGGAGAGGTTTGCACTACTAGCCTTTCGTACATTCCTTAATTCATTCATTATTTATTTTTTACTGGTGGTAATGGTGGATGCTTTATTTTGTTCAGGTTTGTGGCGGATCCAGAACCTATCCTGGGAACACTAGGCGCAAGATCGGCTAACGCTCAAGATCGGACGTGGCATCCTGTACCTCAGCCCCTTTTCTGACATCATTCATATAAAATTCAACAAATGATCACTGCCTGTTAGCATTCCTATGAATTTTCTATCAGACCTTTCAAATCAGGGCGCATTTAAAGGTCACCAGCATGGGGAGATATGGGAATTTGAACAGGAAACGGGAAAAGATTACAAAAAAACTTCACTCCAACAGTATATCGATGTCTATAGCCTGGTTTTCGTTGTAGCTTTGTGCGATATAGGTATATATATATATGATATACGAATAAAATAGTCGAAAGACAATTGTGAATGGTTGGTGTTTCCTGTAAGTGATGTTATGATTTTATATTCTCAGATTATATTATGGAGAAATGTTTTGTGACGAAACATTAAACGTTTGGGACATTATGAATAAGATTTGATTCTCTGACTGTCTTAATCAAAATTCCATCACTTTAATATCGTCTTAGTTGATTTTGGGATGTCTAATGTTTGGTTACTCTGGGTTTACACTGTGGAACGATGTCTGCGAGCTCCGTGATTCAAAAACGCGCGGCACTCCACTATTTACGACCACGATCGGGTTATAAACAGGAGGCAGAGAACAAACTTGATGGAACCGTGTTTTCCAAGTTCATCAAGATCCCCTACGCTGGAGAATCTTGGTCTGTTACGCTCTGTTAAGCTCTACTACGATTAAAAACAATTTGTGCAATCTGATTGGTCAATGTGCAGGCAATAAATCGCTTATGGACCGGTGTGTATGACCCTGCAAGTTAGCTGTTGGTTGTTAGCTAGTTGCACTGTGCGCATTTATCATGGAAAGGGAAATAAGCTAAAAGCTAACTGTCACGAATGCACATGGAGAAAGATTGATACGATGAGGAGTTTATTGTGGACTGGCAACCCACGAGATACAGGAAACCCCAAGAACATGGAATATACTGAAAGCTGGAAAGCTAGAACATACGCAAGGAAACCATGGCTGATGCTGTGACGACCGCTGAAAGGTACAACGCTCCGCACGCTGGCGATAAGGAACGGGCTCAAATGCGAATCAAATTGTGGTACTACCAAGTCTTCACAGATACGATTAAAGACTGGTTGCCAAGTAACAGCACCTGAGGTGAAATAACAATACCAACATTTCTCTATGCAGACCTCACACTCTGTTAATAAGTAGTTTATATTCACTCACCGCGTAATCCTATTAGGGTAGCAGGAAGGCTGAGCCTATCTCAGCCGAAACTGGGCGAAGGCAGTACACCCTGAACAGCTCGCCAGACCATCGCAGGGCCAACACAGCACACACTCATTCAGACTCAAAGTCACACCTAGGGGCAATTGGGAACAAGCATGCCTTTAGACTGTTGGAGGAAACCAGAGTACCCGGAGGAAACCCACGCGAGCATGCGGAGAGCATGCAAACTCCACACAGAGTCTCCTGAGCCCAGGATTCGAACCCAGGACCTTGGTGCGGAGAGGCGGACGTGCTAAGCACTGCCGCGCCATATTTGTTTTGTTATTTTGTCTTTTCCCCCTATACGTAAGCTGCTGAAATCCAAGCACACACACACACACACACACACACACACACACACACACACACACACACACACACACACACACACAGACTGACTCAACTTATGTTTAATGATTAATGATCCACACAGAAATAAGTCTGTCTTGTCAGATTTCATTAATACAGTAGATCGAGATTTCTGGTGAAGAACTTTGCTGATGTGGAACATGTCGGCGTTCTGAGACTCACGCACGGACAGAATTTCTCAGAATTGATGAGACAAGAAATGATGGTCACGCTGTGATATTGTGTGACAAAACCTCCACACCCACACCCACACACACACACACACACACACACACGCGCACACACGCACACACGCACAATCTAACAACAGTATTCACAGTGAAATCCCATTCATATATGCTTTTGTCTTAGGCTTGCTTAGATGACATCACATGCCCTATGACATCATTCTCTCATACGCTTGACTTGATTGGATTAGACAAGGCATGGAAGACCTCACTTGTATTCTGGCTGCTCCCTTATCCCTTTTTTCGCAGTCTTCTTTTCTATCATGCCCGCTTCTTTCATCCTTCTCTAATGGGATTAGACCTCAGCTCTCTCTCTTTCTCTCTTTCTCTCCCTCACACACACACACAAGCGAGCATGTAACTGCTAAATATTTTTAACCGTAGTGGTTCGTCTGTCACACAGCAAGCAGGTCTGGGATTCGAGTCTTGGGCTTGGTGAGGGCGTTTCTGTGTGGAGTCTGCATGCTCTGTGTTTGCGTGGGTTTTCTCTAGGTATTCCGGTTTCCTCCAACAATTCCAAAAACATGCATGTTAGGCAGTTCCTTGCCTCTAGGTGTGATTGGTAGTGTGAATGGTTGTGTGTGTGTGTGTGTGTGTGTGTGTGTGTGTGTGTGTGTGTGTGTGTGTGCAATGTGCTGGTGAGCCGTTCAGGGCGTATCCCGCCTTTACCCAGAGTTGGCTGAGATAGGCTCCGTCCTGCCCGTGACCCTAGAAACATTAGGTGGATTACAGTACAGCTGAGTGGCTTTAGGAAGCTCATACCTTGGCTAATGCAGGCCAAATGGGGAAAGCGCAGCCCCAGGATTGCCATAATCATAATTTTGGCGATAGTGGAAACCGGTAAAAGTAACCAAGCGAGTCCCGAATGTCCCTGCGCCAGATGTAAAAATAGTCCTGTCTCCAACATGCCAATGATGCAATGCCCAGCACGGTAACGCACCCCCGTGGCATATTTCAACAGAAATCGCCGGAGGGTTCCCCAAGTGCAACATGTAGTGAGTCGGACACTTCCTACTACAGCATTGAGTCAAGTTCCAACATTACACAGAATCAGGCTCAACCCTGAACGAACATGAGAAGTGCAGAAAGCTGAAAGCCAAAAAGTCAGAGAGACACTGCGACAGACTGTGAAAGAAAGATAGAGAGAGAGAGAGAGAGATGATAACAGATGCTTGCACCACCTGGGGCAAGCATTTAATGACTAGAATCGTGGAATCTACTTATGCTGAAACTTTCTGAAGTTGCACGCTAACTAATAAGCTTTAAATAAATGATGGAGAATCCTGAGATCCTGGGCACATAAAGAGAGCACGCCGATACACCTTATGATCCACTCCAGCACCGTCTCCTTTCCTTTTGTCGGAACGAAGGGGTGCCATAAGCGAACTGTCTCCCACGGAGACCGTGAAGAGCCTGCTAGCCGTTTGCAGCTTTTAAATGAGCGGAAGATGGAACGGCTTCCCGCAGCTCATAACGGCGTGCGTGTATCAGAAAAGCCCGGTTCCGAACAAGCTCGGCTTCTTCTTCTTCTGCTCCTGTACATTCTACCAGCACGGTCTACTCTTGAACATCTAACGCTGATGGAGATACATTCAGTGGTCGAGCTGACAAGACGAAAAATGCACGCGGAAGCTAATCTGACAAGCATGCAAACCCTTTTTATTACACAAGACGACTCAGCGACTGGAGAACGGACTCCGAAAGACAACTCAATCATCACAGAACTGAAATGAGTAATTGGACAGAATCAATAGTGCCAGATGTGCTAGGAGTGTTGATGCTTCTCGACAGCCCGATTATGATTACACAAAGCAGACTCACATGAAAAGCTACAAACACCTCCATGATTACACAGCTACCAAAAACAAATGATAAAGACCTCTATTCACAAGATGGGCGGCACGGTGGCCGAGTGGTCAGCACTGTCCTGGATTTGAGCCTCGGGGGCATTTGTGTGTAGGGTTTGCATGTTCTCTTTGTGTCGTTGTGCTTGTGCGGGTTTCCTCCTGGTGTTCGGGTTTCCTCTCAGTTCAAAGACATGCATATTAGGCTCATTGGCTATTCAGGATTGCCCCGAGTGTGAATGTTTGTCTGTGCTGGCATGCAATGGACTGGCTGGGATTGGTTCCAGCTTCCATGCGATCCTAAACAGGACAAGCGGTACGGATAATCAGTGAGAGTAAACCGACTCACTCACTCATTTATAAACCGCTTCATTCTGATTGTGTCACGAGTCGACACTGGGTAGAAGCGGGGTACAGCCCGAACAGCTCACCAGAGGGCAACAGACACTCAGCCATTCACACTCGCACCTAGGGTCAATTTGGAACAGCCAGTTAGCCAAAAGTGCATGTCTTTGGACTGTGGAAGGAAACCAGAGCACCCAGAGGAAGCTCGCACAAGCAAAGGTTAGAACATGCGTACTCCACACACAAACACCTGAGCCCGAGGACCTTCCTGCCGTGCCCCAGTATAATTTCCAGATCTATTCATGTACTGCATATTTATACAGAAGGTGAACCTAATAAAATGGCCAATGGGGATTGGTGTATATGACATGTCACATGTTTCGTGGGCTGAATATTACATTTTGAGGAATGAAGTACGGCGGCGTAGTGGACAGCATGTCGACCTCACAGCAGTGGGTCCTGGGTTCGATTCCCAGACTTGGGTGTTTTTTCGGGAGTTTGCATGCTCTCCCCGATACGCATGCTTGTGTGGGTTTCCTCCGGGTACTTAGTTTCTTCCTTCACATTAGGCGAAGTGTCTGTTCCATATTGCCCAAAGGTGCGAGTGTGAACCGATGTGCGGGTGTTGCCCTGTGATGGTCAGGTGAGCTGTTCATTGGGTACCCTGCCTTCACCCAGTGTCGGCTGTGAGAGGCACCGGCTTCCCTGCAACCCTAGAATTAAAGGATTACATTTTAAATTCCTACACATTGCATGGATTCCATAACACGAATCAGCAGTAAATAAATAAATAAATCCGATTTTCAAGAGCAGCTTTTTTTCATCATAAAACCGCCCCTTGGAAAAGCAAATTTGTTCGGCACAACACTGCAACCAGACTGCCATTCTGCTCGCTATGATGCTGGACAGGACAGGTAAAGGACAGGTTTTATTCCGTTTGAATGTAAACATTTCTGATGTAGCAACTCCAGACCTTTTCTATAAACATCCACTCTCTTGTCTTCTCTCCAGTGTCTTTTATGCAAATGGTCAAAAAGCAACAACAAAAAACCCCCCACATGCAGCACGCTTGACGATCTGAAACATTCTAGGGCTGGTAAGGACAACTGATCGTTGCAGCCTTAAAGTCCTCTTTTGCGACCATCCATCAGCTCTGAGACAGCCGGACTGATCAATAGTGTGTGTCTCCACCCAGCCAATAATAAATGAGCTGGGAGTAGGGATGTTAGTGTGGAAGCAGTGTGTTGGTCATTTCACTGCGATGTGACGGCCAAGTGCGACACTTCGACTGCGTGCAGTGACGCATCGTGATATCACGCACCTCCGTGTGTGAATGCTGACTCACAGACGAAATTATAAGAAGCTAAAGACGTGCGTATGACTTTTGTTTCATTTTCTCTCGTGTCGCCTTTTGTCGTTTCTGATTCACACATTCAAGGTCGAGCTCCTTCCCCTCTAGACTACCGTATGTAATACCCCTTACATACATCACGAGTGCTACTCTAAACATATGTGAATAAATAAATTAATTAATAAAAGCAGACCCACAACAAATGGTTTTAAATGTCACTAAATAACATCTATATGGGGAACAGAGCTAGATTTGAATTTCTATGAAGTTGTTTTGTGGCAAAGGATTCTCTTTTTATTGCATGTACACATATAAATACGCAGCACAATGCTGGGGAGCACGGTGGCGTAGTGGTTAGCACGTCTGCCTCACGGCAAGAAGGTTCTGGGTTCGAGTCCCAGGCTCGGTTTGGGTGTTTCTGTGTGCGGTTTGCATGCTAGCCCTGTCCTTGTGTGGGTTTCCTCCGGGTACTCGGGTTTCCTCTCTCTCTCGAGCCATTATAAATATAATTATTTGCAATTGAAACTGTTGCACCAGGGTTTGAACTTTTGTGCCTCATTACTCTTCTCGAATTTGAGGAAGATTCACCTCACTCCAGTGTAAGCGCTAAACTTCATATGTTTGTTTTTTTGCTCCTGCCCTTGAGGAGCTACAGGAACAGGTTAAATCCGTCCGTCACACTTTAGTTTCCGGACATTTACTTGCCGCGTGCTGAAGCTGGGGTTTTCAGACTTGGTACGCTGGATCACTACTATGAGTGCTAGGATAAGTTTGTGTGTGAGTGACCCTGACCTCCTTTTTAAGGTCACAGAAGCAAAACTGTTTATTAGGTTTCTGGACATTTACTTGCCACTCACTGCTGCTGGGGCTTTCAAACTTAACGAAACGAAATGGTCATTTTGGTGGGAGTGTCTGGACCCCTGTGGTCTCTTTTTATCTCTGAAATGGAAAGGACTTGTTGCAAAAGACCAGGAAGTTGTTTATAAATCATACAGGAAACAATGGGTACTGAATTATCGAAATTGATGGTGCAGGTCAGGACTTTAGTCCAGTTTGGTAGACTAGTATATATGAAAAAAGAAATAAAAAGAATGAGGATGTTGGTGGACATGACTTAAACTTCTTGAAAATTCCAGAATACCATTTGATTTTAATACCGTTTATCCTGTCGAGGGTCACGAGGAAGCTGGAGTCTATCCCAGCCGACTACACCCCGAACAATTCGCCAGATCTTTAAAGGACCAATGCATATAACAACAATTCACACTCACGTTCACAACTTGAGGAATCCAGAACAGCCAATCAATAACATGCATGTCTTTGGGCTTTTGGAGGAAACCGGAGCACCCAGAGGAAACACGGGTAGAACATGCAAACTCCACACAGAAACGCCTTTACCGGTCACGGGGCTTGAACCCAGAACCTTCTTGCTGTGATACGAGAGTGCTAACCACTATGTCTTTGTGTCCTCGCGTCCCCTGGCCGACCGTATTTCATATTCAAACCAGTTGGAGTTCCTATTCTGGTGTTTGAACCAACCAGCTGCTGAAAACGTGTAATGGACTGATAAGGTAAACGAGCTCAGAAAATGCAGGGAAATTAGTCTCGAGCCTGGCTTTGAAGGAACGTGACAGATTATATCTAATTTGGACAGCCGTTTGGACATCAGGTTCCAGAAGGTGTCTGTGGATGCCTTGTGATTTTCCCAAGACTCCATACAGCACATTATACAATTACAAATAAAAAAATATATAATCAGCACATTGTGCCAACCTTAATAGGCCACAAACAAGATCCAGGAAAAAAATAATAATAGTGGATGAATAAATTCATGTTATCTAAGCTTGACATTGTTTGAAGTTTGAAGCAACTCAGATAATGAAATTAGAGAAACGAGATGGTGAAATTAAGAAACGAGATGGTGAGATTAAGAAACGAGATAATAAAATGAGTGAAACGAGATGGTGAAATTAAGAAACGAGATAATGAAATGAATAAAACGAGATGGTGAGATTAGTGAAACGAGATGGTGAAATTAAGAAACGAGATAATGAAATGAGTGAAACGAGATAATGAAATGAGTGAAACGAGATAATGAAATGAGTGAAACGAGATGGTGAAATTAGAGAAACGAGATGGTGAAATTAGAGAAACGAGATAATGAAATGAATAAAATGAGATAATGAAATGAGTGAAACGAGATGGTGAAATTAAGAAACGAGATGGTGAAATTAAGAAACGAGATAATGAAATGAATAAAATGAGATAATGAAATGAGTGAAACGAGATGGTGAAATTAGAGAAACGAGATAATGAAATGAGTGAAACGAGATAATGAAATGAGTGAAACGAGATAATGAAATTAGAGAAACGAGATGGTGAAATTTCTCCCCGTGCTTGCGTGGGTTTCCTCTGGATACCTTGGTTTCCTCCTGCAGTCCAAAGACATGTATATTAGGCAAGCAGGCTGTTTGACATTGCCCCTAGGTGTGAATGTGAATGGTTGTAATGGTCTTGTGAGAACGACGTGTCGGTTGAGATAGGCTCCAGCCTCCCAGCAACCCTAGTAGGTTTAAGCAGTTTGGCAAATGAGTCAATTATGAGTGACGAAAATAATAAAACCCATAAGGACAAATTGGAAAAAAATAATAGCTACATATTTGGGCCTGTTGTTTTTTTTTTCTTTAATTCCGAAACCTCATCCAGTTTGCAAGTTCTATATTAGAAATGTGCATTATTGGTAAATTATTACAATCTAATAAAAGTTTAGAGATACATTGACCAACCTGTACTTGAAACTTTAAACCCCAAACCATTCTACGCTGAAATCAGGACTAATAATAACAAACACACCTCTTAAACGGGTGTCCTGGCAAATCTGAGTCCGAGTGAACTGGGTGCAGGATAAAAGCGAGTAATGGCTGTGCTTATGCATGCAGTCTCTTAACTAGGCTTTTAGTGGGCACTCTTCCTCTAGGGGACCTTCCAGTAGCCAAATTAGTGTATCTTACAATAAAACAGCTCTGAGACTGAGCCAAAGCGCTTGCTCAGACTCCAAAAAAAAAAAAAAGAAAAGATGTTAAAAATGCAGACATGGTTGCTGCTAATGGTTTGCTAAGTAGATAATGCCTTCTATACACCGATCAGCCGTGTTATTACAACTAAAGTGAATAACATAGATGATCGTGTTACAAGGGGTGGGATATATTAAGCCCCATCACACAGATGAAGACCATGACAGACGCAGCAGGGACATGAACAAAATCGTTCCTACGTTCCTACTAACTTCTTATCTCGAGCACATCACATCCAGTGCATTCTTACTACGACCAATCAGAATGCACCATGCACTTACCACATTCTCACTGTGTCTGTTTGGCCCCTATGGATACTGCGCCACGTGCTGTGCCGATTCATTCATTCTTGCATCCACACTATGTTTTTTTTTAAACACACACTTCAAAGTTCAAAGTTCTGATTCCTAGCCTCTCTACTATGTTGTACAACTTCTTACTACGTCCACACCATTTTCTGAAGTCGTAAGGGGAAGGTTACTGAATATGACAGGGGTTTTAGGCAGGAAGTGAACAGCTACGTCTTGAAAACGATGTGTTGAAATAAAAGGGAAAAGGTAAGGGTCTGGGCAACGTTGACAAGGGTGAAATTCTGGTGCCCAGACCTCTGGGTTCTGGGTATGCAATGGTTTGTACCTTGTAAAAAGATCCGACTGCAGCACAAATTACTATGCACCCAGCGTGCCACTGTTGCAGACCAAGTACCCCCCTTCATGGGAATGATATTTCATAATGACAGTGACCTCTTTTGGCAGGTCTGAGGACAATCACTGAAAGGGTTCATTATTTTGACAAGGCCTCCAATGTTTCCAGATCTCAACTTGATGAAATCCCACTGTGGGATGTGCTGGACAAACGTGTCCATTCTAAGGAGACCCGTCCTCACAATTCATGTCTCTGATTTGAAAATAAATGGGGACCTACACAATATCAGGCAGGTGGTTTTAATGTAGTGGCTGATTGAGGTATGTTTTCTAATTATACATTAGAAAATTAGCCTGTCCAGTATGCAACCAACCATCCAAACAAACAAATACATGCATGCCAGCTGGAAGTCATTTTATCTGATAATGGGATGAATGAGTTTAATATCGAGAAAGAAGATAATTAGTCCCATAAGAGTGTAAATGTGGAGGTTTATCGCCTAGATTGGATACATTTGTCAGCAATTTTTTTGCAGTATATGAAATGAATGGTTGAGTGCGAGAAAAAAAATTATTTGTTAGGTAAATTTGTGAGCAGGTGGATAGTAAAGCTGAAAAAATACAACAGATATGGAGGTTAGCGATCCAATATATCATGCTTCTGCGCAATAGAACCATGTACCATTTTTAAATGTTATTTTACATCAAAAAATGTCAGAACTATATATATATATATAGGTAGATAGATAGATAGATATAAATCCCCTGATTAGTGGGCAACCACGAAACAGGCTTTTAGGGATGAAATTGTTGTTATTTCTTTCCTTATACCATATATATATATATATAGGGTTATGTGGAAATATCCAAAATGAAGGTGACCGAGATTCTATTGTTGTTTTTTTGATGTAATTGTTGGCTTTCAGCACATAGAGAGACTGCATTTAGTAATGAAACAGGACATGAAAGCCGTCTAGCGAATCTGTAGGAGCTACTCCCATGCTAACAATAATAGATAGGCTAAGAGACACAAAAGATGTGCTGCCACAAATATACCTCGACTCCAGATATCCAGGCTCTAATTTTTGAGGGCTCAAATCCGGGGAGGCAAACTTCCACCTTTCCAACGTCACTGACCATAAATCTGTGTGTGTGTGTCTGCGCGTGTGTGTGTCCAAGTGAGCCTCTCATCACAGAAGCTCAGCACTTAGTCAACACAGAACCAACAATCCAAGTAATCCACGGGAAAACAAACAGAGCTCGGACGACTGAGCATACGCACAGGGGACACTGTAGGGGAAAAAAATAAATAAATACCATGTTTGTTCAACCATGGCATGGGTGTAGGGTTGAGAGAGCAGTCTGTTGTTTGGCTAAATGTCTCAGACTACTGATGATGCAGAAGCTTTTAAACAACATCCACCCATGCAGCTCACAAGAGTCGACAAGTTCACCACAGCATACATTCGGGTGGCATGAAAAAACTTTAGGAACAAACTTTAATTTGAGTTCAAATTCGTCCTCTTGACTGTGGAAACATGTCAGGCCTTTGTGTTTGTGCCCACTTATGTATATGTCTATGTATGTGTGTGTGTGTATATATATATATGAACAGCCAATGAACAAAGCATGTCGCTAGGGAAGAGGTGGCTCAGTGGTTAAGGCCCTCGGTTGCTAATCTGAAGGTTGGTTGTTCAAGGCACAGTTTCACCAAGCAAGTACACTTCACCCTCGATTTCCCATACTCCGATTTTGGATTTCCAGTACAAAATCCGGCGCCGGACACTATTTGGTATTGGCAGAAAAACTTCCCTCCTGTCCGGCCCGTTCCCGTCTGAGTGGATGGATGAAAATTAAGCATCAGAGGGGCACGAAATAATGTCCCATGAACAGACAGTGGCATCAGCGACGGGAGAGTGAAGTGAAAGTGAAAGTGAGGATGGTGACGATGAGCCGGAACCCAGATTTAAAATGAATGTGAAAAAAAGAATGTGCTGATTCGCTCCTAATGTTTATGTAAACACACTATTGTGTATTGAGTGTCGGATAAGTGTTATAAAAGTACGGGAAAGACCTGGACATTAGGAGCAAAGACTGACTTTGCCTAATGGAACTGCTGATGTCATGCGTGGTCGTTTTAAAGAGCAAGTAATACAAATTTACCACATGCACCCTTTAAATAAAGTAAATTAAGAAATCTCTGCTTTCGTTTTTTTATTTACATTTTTCATACCATCCCACCTTTCTCTGATTTGGTGTTTGTGCTCGGAAATATTCAACCGAACCTTGACAACCACTGTACATTTTAACACATGCTTGGAGTATCGAATAGGTTTAGTGTACTAGAGTCCATGAATATGTAGATGCTCCATGTTACTTCAACAAAGTTGCATGTCAGAGACTCTCAGGTGTGAAGCACATCTGTGATAAAGATGAAATATAAATGAAACTCGACGGCGTTCCTGGTCTATATTCGAGTCTGTCATTGGTGCATACGAGCTTTCAAGCTGCTCATATAATCAAAGTAACTGGATGGGATAAAAGCATCAAGCACTGAATATTTTACACTCCTGAAGGAACAAAAATACTATAAGAGTGTCTGCATCCCAAAAGATTCAGGGTAGAATAGAGGTTCTATAATCGCACTACATATTACACGAAATAATGGACCTGCAGCCTACGTGGTGCACCACAGTGAGTGATTGGGGCTTGAGCATTAATTACATTCCCTTTTAGCCATTCCCATCTTTAAAGATACCTACGGTTTGAAAAGGCCGAACACATCATCTCATCTTCACATAGCTTTGATTCCCAACATTATTTCTACGGCTGTTGTAAATAAACCTGCTGAGACAGTGATTCCCGTGCTGCCTACGGAGGCTGTCAATGTCAGGTTTCGTAAATATGGATGAACTCGGATGGGAACCGTGCTGGCTGGTTTGATCTTTTTGTCGTCGCTGGCAGCTGCAAGTCTGAAATCAAAGGCTTGAACTTTGGTACCTGATCACCTTTATTTCACCCCCCAAGAGAATCTAATTTACATATCCGTAAACCTGGAGAGTCACGGAGAGATTTTTCAAACACAAGTGCACGCGCCATGCCTTTTTTACCACAGCTCATCAAAACCTACTTCGCAAACAAGTATTCAAAAACTTTCCGACCCTGAAATATTACACTAGGGATAGTGGGTGATGGATAGCTTTGGTTGGCTCAAATAACATGTTTGTCAGTAGGGCACAGCCCTGAAACGCAGTGTTGTCATTGGGATTTAGCCACTTCTGATGGCCCTCATCCAAATCCGAGGATGTGGCAAACAAACTTTCGACAACGATCTGTTGTTTCCTATTGATAAAATTATAAACATCACAAGCTTAATAAAGAAAAATGCTAATTTTGACACTCAAAACTTGGCAAGCGCAATGGAAGTGCAGGTGTTATAGGACGATATACAAGGAGGATTTTATATCACATACGGCAGGGGATGGGTAATCAGGAAAGCCTCGAGAAGGAGGAGTGAGACGTCGGCAGATGTGAGAACTTGAGCTGCTGGATTTTGAATAAGTAATGCAAATGAACGAGGAGGGAAAGAAACGCATTGTTGGTGACAGAGCTGAAATGGAATTTAAATGTAAGTGAACAGTCACACATCATTCCATGACCCTGGGTGGCTTCAAGGGGTTAACAAAATAAAATTCAGAATGCTTAGGTGGGAGAAGTAAAAATTAATAGCTGATTCATCTGGATTTGGTTGCATTCAATCTAACCCTGACGACGGTGGAGTGGTGCAGTCCTGGGTTCCCATCCCGGGCTCGGCGAGGGCGTTTCTGTGTGGGGTTTGCATGTGCCCCCCGTATTCATGTGGGTTTCCTCTGGGTACTCCGGTTTCCTCCGACAGTCCAAAGACATGCACATTAGGCTAATTAGCTGCTCCAGCTTTCATTTGAGTGTGAATGGTTGTTTGAGTGTTGGCTGCACGATGGACTGGTGAGCTGTTCGGGGTGCCTTCACTCGGAGTCGGCCGAGATAGGCTCCAGCCCTCCTGCGATCGTAATAAATGATAAATGTATGAACGAATGAAAAAAAAAATCAAATATCTGGACCGGGGCGTATCCAACCAGGAACGTGGCCGTTAGCTATCTGCACTGCGCCCTATGATTGTTAGCAGCTTCCTGAAAGCGTTCAGCATTTTCTTGAAGGGAAATCAAATACAGGAAATATCCTACGGGAAAAAGAGCTTATGAAGCCCCTCACAGAACTTACTGCTCATCAGTAAGCACTTGTTTGTCATTGAAGAGAAAGCAAGCTGAAAGCTACTGAAGCCCTCACAAACACAGATGAGGACGCTTTGTTCAGGAGCAGGCAGTTTGGAGACTGTACCCCGGCCAAAAATGATAGAAGTAGCAGCACCTGTAGTGAATTTAATGAGCTACCATTACAAAATGCCATTTAATAAACTACTTATCAACCTTGTTTGCTCGGTCTGTACAGAGAAATCTCAGCCCTCTGTCCTTTTTGCACAGACCTTGTCTTTGGCTCAATCTGCAATGAAGACCTCGGGCTGAGATTTTACTGTACAGCCCTCGCACTCGGTTAATAAGTAGTCTGTACGCACATGATCAGCCACATGAAGCCAACGGCCATTTATTCTCAATTTCTCATTAAAGGAAAAAATGGAATGATGTTTTATTCACAGTGTTGTTGTTAATGATCCAATAATAGTGTTTACAGGTGCACAACAGCATAACACCTAGTACGATCACGATGAAAAAATGTCTATTGCAGAGATAAAAAAAGGGAACCCGAGATGCCAGAGAGCGGCGCGGTGGAGCAGTGGGTAGCACGTCTGCCTCAGAGCAAGAAGGCCTGGGTTGGATTCCCGTGCTCAGGGTATTTCTGTGTGGAGTTTGCATGTTCTCCCTGTGCTCGCGTGGGTTTCCTCCGGGTACTCCGGTTTCTTCCCACAGTCCAAAAACATGCACGGTAGGCTAACTGGCTGTTCCAAATCACCCCTAGGTGTGAGCGTGAGTGCGAATGGTTGTGTGACTGATGGTCCTGCGATGGCCTGGCGAGCTGTCCAGGGTGTACCCCGCCCTCGCCC
>JBCNYG010000008.1:24602201-24617302 GCA_039654305.1 Porochilus rendahli | reverse complement strand
GAGGATTTATCACCTGCGCAACCAAGATCCGTCGGCCGATGAACCGACTGACATAGGCATCGTGATTGAAGGCATCATGGTTCTCAACAGTCTTGGTGACATTAGCAGGGCCTGCTGCTACCTGTTGGGACTAATCTATGCCTTAGATCTGAGATATCCCAAGAACCTCAGGAACAGTTTTGAGGTATTCCAAAAAGTCCTGATGGAATTGGATCCTGGAAAGCTTTCATCGAGGGTTCAGAGACTGAAAAATTACCTCTGTACTTAGTTGCTGAGCATCATTCTGCAAGATGTTCTCGTCATATGGAAATTTTTCTTTGGCAAGGTATACCTGTCTGAAAGTTGGGCTATGAGCTAGGTGCATTGTCTTAATGTTGACTGAAAAGTTTGATGACAAATTAGATTTTAGACAGATATATTTTTATCTGCATTGTTATGTTGTTGTCCTTATTTCATTGTTCTGGGTGCATTTCATCAGTATGTAAACTTCAGCTCAGCCCATTGTTCTCATAGCAGGAACATTTTCACATGCTTATAGGCAATAATACATTTGGGAGAAAGTTGAGCGGGATATATTTTAACATACCAGTGTGTGTGTGTGTGTGTGTGTGTATATATATATATATATTCCAAGTTGTTTGTTACTGACCTCTGTTACTGTTCTGTACTGTTACGGCCTCTGACTGGTATTTTGTGTGGTGACGTAAACTGATTTGAGGTCCATTGTTAATGATACGTTTATCCGTTTCAAATAATTATGTGCAGAATTTACTTAACATTATACACTGGATGTTGTTGCACCAGGTTAGATATAGACATAATGCCATGTCATACTGGTTACATTTTATAAATAAATGTTAAATTAAAATGTCAGTATGTGTGTTTCTGAAACAAAGCACTCCCAGAGTAAAGACAAAATACATTTTAAAAACAGCTAAAAATTAAGTAAATGTAACAGGTTCATTTTGATAAATGATAGTCCAGTATAAATTACATTAACTTAAATTAAGTAATACAATATGTTTGTTTTGTTGAATAATAGCCTCATTTTCAGTTGCATCTACCTAGCATTTCAATTGTAGCCAGTAATATTTTCAGTGGTTTTGACTTAGGGTTACTATTGCATTTACTCAGGAATTGAATTATATCTACTTAAAATGATATGTTGGTGTCATAAATGGAGTCATTTGGATCCACCTAAATTTTCTACTTATATTTACTTAATTCTTAATGGTGTATTTGAATGATTTCACATCTTTGAAATTTACTCAATATTTTTAAGTGTAAAAATGTTTCACCAAAAATATTGAGTAAACCATGGTTTTAGTTTTTAGAGTGTAGTATCACGTCTCTGACCATTATTTAAGTGCGTCATATTATGGGAAATTCAAACCCCATCAATACCAACAGGACACTTTTCTGGTGACAGCTTTATTATCTTAGCACATTAAATCCTGGTTATGTGATAGCATCTAGTTTATATCAGGAGTCTATACATGGATGGAGTCCAGCCCAATTTGACAGCCTCCCTGCACAAATCACACCTAACATGGCAAACAAGGTGGAAAAAAAACACTGTAGCCTTTATAATTAGAATTGAGGTTTGTTGACTCTGTCCTCCGGATACTTGCATGTATAATGACCTCGAAAAATTATTGTTTGGTTTGTCATTATTTGTGGCTTCAGCACGTTGCAGCCACATTTAATTGGAAATGATTCATCTCCACTCGAGGGGAGAGAGAAGTTAAGAGCATTGTCTAATTTACTCAAGTGATCTCAGTTACCTGACAGACGAAGGACGCCCAAACACCATAAAGGATATCATCCTCAGACTTCCTTCTGTCTCAAAAAAACTGGGGAAAACAAACAGGACATTGCTAAACCTTTAAAGGTGCCCATTGATGAGTGAGTAGTACATGTGCTTTATCTGCCATTATCAGTTCATTGTGGCAGAATATTAAGGTGTACAGGTAAAACCACCCAGCTCACAGGCTTAGTAACTCATTCACCTATTTTACATCGTGTTTTGGTTCTGTGCCTTTTTTAGAATAACAGTAACAGGGCTGTGTGACCGGAGGAATGATCTTACACAGATTTGAAAAAGTGGACGAGTCCAAGTTCATATGTTAAGAAGGTATATGGTTTCAAGTGAAATAATAAAGAAAGATGTTTACTAATATTATGGCACCTGGTGCAAGGGGTGTTGACACTCACATACAGGAGTAAGCAAATGATTTCAGAAAGACACTGTGGCCGATGTGGGACCTATGGTTACAAGCTTCAGGTAGTGACCAAAAGAACAAGATCGCAAATACAAGCGGCTGAAATGAACTTCCTTCGCAGGGTTTTACGGCATGCCCAACAGGGAAGAGACCCCGGGGCCGACCCAGAACACGCTGGAGGGACTACATCTCTTGGCTGGTCTGGGAACTCCTTGGCGTCCCCCCGGAAGAGCTGGAGGAAATGGATGGGGAAAGTGACATCTGTAAATCACTGCTTAGGTTGCTGCCCCCACAACCCGGCCCCAGAACAAGCAGATGATGATGAATGAATGAACTGTGGCTGATTTTATTTCCAAAAGACAACACCGTATTTTCGGTTTATTTAATATTCCTAGTAAGTGAACGGGCCCCTTTAGAAAGTTCTTTAATAGCAACTTATGATAAACAGGGCAGCACTGTGGCGTAGTGGTTAGCATGTCCACATCACAAAAACAACAAAGTCCTGATTTCGAGTCCCAGGTTCAGGCGTTCCTGTGTGGAATTTGCATGTCCTCCCTGTGCTTGAGTGGGCTGCCTTCAGGTACTCCGCAGTTTTGTTTTGTTTTGTTTTTTTTAAGCCACAGACTTTGGATAACATTAAGAGAAACAGAAAACTAGCTTTAAGAGCACATCATCAAAACAAACTTCTGAAAGCGAGGTGGAAGAGGTGGGTGTTATAATAGTCTAGAAGCTGGTCATTAAATGAATTAATAAATAAATAAACAAACATGTATTATGAATATTAAAGATGCATTTTGCTAAATAAAACAAATCAAATAAATAATTATTTATTCATACAGTTGCTGAACCATTTTTAGCTCCCGCCCACAAAGTGTCTCAGAAGCTTTAGGAAGGTGTGCCGTCCGCCTGTCTATCCGTCTGACTTCAGTTTCTGTACTTTTACTTGCAACGCACTAAAGCTGGGGCTTTTAAACGTGGTATACTGGCTCAATACTATGAGTGCTAGGACGAGTTTTAATGTGGGTGACCTTGACCTGCTTTTTAAGGTCACAGAGGCAAAACTGTACATTAGGTTTCTGGACATCTACTTGCCGCGTGCCAAAGCTGGGGCTTTCAAACTTGGTATGCTTGGGCAAACGCTGGGTACACGCTGAACACATACACAACCATTTACACTCAGTCACACCCAGGAGCAATTATTTAAAACAGCCAGGGCGTCTAATGTGCACGACTTTGGACTGTTAAAGGAAACCAGTGCATGCAAAGGGAATCCACAGAGCAAGGGGAGAACATGCGAACTCCAGATAGAAACACCTTTGCCAAGCCTGGGACATGAACCCAGGACCTTGTTGCTATGAAGCGGACGTGCTTACTACTACACAACCATGTCACGGACAAAATTATTAAAAAAGATCATATTATTTAATTATTAGTGGAATTATTACAGCATTCCAGTAATTAAACCCATGACTCTTTAGAAACAACCATGTCCCTTTCCAGCTCTTAAAATAAGTTGACATATAGGTATAGGCGACATTTGTTCTACTAAGATATGCCTTCAAATAGCAATTTAATGGACTTTCAAAAAATATTACTTCATATCTGCACACCTGGGTGCCAAGTGAAAAGGAGTTGGACAGGATAAATAGTGTAATCTAAGGCTCAGAAGAAGAAAGTGAGCGTGCGCGCGTGTGTGTTACCTGCACACAGAGTCTGGAGAGATAGCGATTACGAAGGACAAATGAGGACAGGGATTTGAAACGGGTCTGTACCTCCTGCTGCCTCTTTAAGATTTGCAGTCTCTGTGACACTCTGGAAGGGGTGGTGGTGGTGGTGGTGGTGGTGGTGGGGTGTGTGTTCAAATCGAGACACCCAGAAATAATAATTCACAGTAAGCTTAAAATATAAAAGAACAATGAAGCATTTCACAACCTACCAAGCAAACCAGTGACAATTCACTGCAAAAATCACTGTATTTTATTCGTTCTTCCAGCTCGTAAGTTTATACAGTGCAAGAATACATCAAATTTTCATCTCACTAGATCAGACAAAAAGCCGTGAGTTCGAATCCAGACCCTCTTTCTGAAGCAGTGAGTTTCAACGTGAACAATGAACATGACTCCATCACCTAACGTCATATCATAGGGTTTAAAAGTTTGCCAATGGGAAACTCGTCGCCCCTTACAAACATTTCAGATGGTCTTTAATCAAAGTCATTAGGCGGTCTCATCTGCAATGACTAGTTTTCATTTTAAATGATTAACAGCAAGATAAAAGCTCAAACCTGATGGGACAACTGACAAGTTTAAAAACAATCCATTACTATTCATGTCAATGGTTTTAACATTCATCATCATGCTACGAGGCAAAACGAAGACGTTTATTGCCAATGATTAAAGTGAAGCCAAAAAGTGTTTTGAGCCAAGATTACTGTCCCAATGGCAAAGTAAGCCTGTTTATTAGGATGGAAGAGATGCTTTTTGATTGTTAAGAAGTACAACACAACAGTTTTACTAATAATTAATGCAAACTAGTTGCCAATAAGTGCCCTGTACAAAAATGTTTATTTGGCTGAACATCTTACACTCTTGAATTGTTCTTAGTGAGGGAAAATGGGCAGTGGGCACACAACTCAATCCTCAACTGCAAAATATCACTCTGGATAAGAGTGTTTGCTGCAATCTAAAAAAATAAATTATGAAATAGTTTTTAACCACAGTTTTTATTACACTCAATGATTTCCTCTTAATGTTTACCCAAGAACACTCTACGTAGTCGCTTAGCTAGTAATCAAACAGATTTCAGGAATAAAACCTAATAAGAAGCCATTAACACAAATACGATGGAAAAAGTTGTTTAAAGATTACCGTTAATCTAACATGAGGGCTGATTATCTTCATTACTTCCTTCCTTAAGCTAGTTACTCAAGCAATAAGTTCAGAGGAAATGGACTGTACAAAACAAGGTGGTTTTGGCAAAGCAAATATACATGCCTACTAAAAAAATTATAATTATAAAATAAAATTAATGGCGTCACGGTGGCATAGTGGTTAGCACATCCGAATCACAGCAAGAAGGTCCTGGGTTCGAGTCCCAGCTTGGGCGTTTCTGTGTGGAGTTTGCATGTTCTCCCCGTGCTTGTGTGGGTTTCATCCAGGTACTCCAGTTTTCTTCTACAGGCCAAAAACTGTCCAGACGGTACACCGCTCTCACCCAGAGTCAGCTGAGATGGGCGCCAGCTTCCCAGTGATTGACCCTAATTAGGATTAAGAGGCTTAGAAAATGAATGAATGGATAAAATTAATAATAATATTAATAATAATATTAATAATAATAATAATACCCTTATATCCTTTAGACTCCGCTATTTGTGTTTCTGACAAGTGAACAGCAAAAACAGTACTGGAATAGTGCCAGGGTCCTTCAAGATTAGATCAAAATAAATACATTTTTAAATGTACAGACAGTCGCAGCTATAGAAAGAATTTCGTAGTACATTTAGTACAAAAGTCAGGCAGACATCCAGCATGCATACATTTTATGAAATACCAGAACCAAGCACCTCTAGAATGTTCCCATGATCCTAATTTGCCATTTTTACATCAAAATAATAATAATAATAATAATAATTCCCTTAATGAAAAACATCCAGATATCCTAATTATAGAATATTTAAAAGACTACTGATATGCTGGACAATCAAACAAATAACATTGATTTTGAATTAATATTTTTTTCTCATTACTTGGATTCCCTCTGGCAGTAGTGGCCTGATGGAAGGGTGACCTGAGAGGACTTTCGTCAGCGTGTTTCTGCCTGGCGAGCTGCACACCAGGGTGTGCCCAGAGTCGGCTGAGATGAGCCTCCTCTTGAGCCTGGTTAGGACTAAGCGCTTCAGAAAACGAACGATGAAAAACTTATTTTCCAATCCAAGTTTCTGGACTATCAGATGAATGAAGGTTATAATGCAGAGAGTTTAAACATCGTGGAACATTTATTACTCATGTTGTTGACTAGCTTTAAAAAAAATATACATATTTAAAAAAAAAAAAAAAAAAAAGTTTGGCAGTGCACCACAGAGTGAAGATTAAAACAAATTATAATCAAAAATTAACAACAACAAAAAAAAAGTCAGTAATAAAACATCTGACTAATCGATAAAGTGAGGTCATGTGACAGTCAGGAGAAGCCAGATCATAGCTTCTCACAGTGAGTGAGGTACCAAAATGTGCTGCATTGAGAATCCGTGACTAGACAAAGCACAAGGTACCTCCCCGTACGTTTTTCAGTGGGTGAAGTTTCACCAGTGCAAAGATCTGTGAAGGCCCTAAATGATTCCAAGAGTAAAAAATGTTGTGTTTTTTTTTAGTGTCCATGAGAGAGCGCCAACAACGCTGAGCTGGAGTTAAGAAAATAGCAGGAAGTCTTTCTTTAGCATGACCCAACCAGCCAAATCGATCCCCATCCTCCTCTCAGCCTGTACAATATCAGCCCTACGTTTAAACCCAGCTGTGATTATTAAAGGTTCGACGTGCAGAGAGAACGCTATTTGAAAAGGTCTTATACCGCTGTGTTGGGATTCGATTGGTCAGTGTGATGAAGAGGGTGAAGTACAGCACAAATGCCCATTGGTGCGTGATTGACAGGCTGAGATGTCCAATGAGACAGATCACAGCAGGAAGGGTGGAGCCAGCAGACCGAGCAGCTATTACCTGGAACACAGCACACAGCCTTCGTTAAAGTAAAGCACACATGCGGGAAAATCCACGGAGTGATGATCCATAGAGAGGGTGAGGAAAGTTGATATCTCTAATAAATACTGTACATTATAGGAGCTGTCAAAGATTATACTGTAGGCAGCACTGGGTGTTTGTATTTTAGCCATCTTACACTTAATACTTAATATACATATTTGGAAAAATAACTTACAACTTCGAAATTTTCTTTAATATTTTCTTGAAAAGAAAGGGGCATGTGCATGGTTGGTGGTGGTCGGTTGGTTGTGGGTGGGAACTAGATATGACTAAGTTAGGGAGAAAAATGGGGGGAAATCCAAAAGAAAAGGGAAAAAAAGGAAGAAAAAAAAAAAAGAAGAACCTCTTCTTCAGGTGTACCTCGAACTCTCAATATTCAAGATGGCCCCAAAAGTGTTTTATCTTAGTTTTGGTTTTTGATATAGTTCATATACTTTTTTCTTGCTAGATGACTCTAGTAAGTTAGTTGAAGGGCTATAAATTTTGATTTATGTTATTTTATAATTTATAGGTTATATAGGACATACCATTCTTTCAAAAAATGTAATTTCACAAAATACCGGTATGTTCGGCTCAATTTTTCCTCCTGTGTTTCTAACTGCTTTATAATAGCACAGATGTGATAATATTGTATTAGGAGGGAAATCCACTGTGAATTCTTTATTTCCCATCTTTTCCTCAATATGCAGCATTTTCTAAGTAAATTTCTACAAATTACTACCAGCCATAAGAAAGGACTCCGAGACCAGAGACGTGCTGTAAATGAAAGAAAAAAAATGACAGAAGTTAAATTGTAAATGACAATTTTCATGAACTGGAGGGAGACTCAGAAAAGAGCTTCATGTTGACAGATTAATAGATGCAATAGAAAAATAATTGATCTTTTGTCATACATACACTTGACATGAGGTGTTTTCAGTGAAGCTCCGAGTAGTGAAAACTCAACGTAATAAGTCCTGGATTGCCAATAAGGTGGATTTTTTTTTAATTAAAGGTTTTTTGATAGCCAATGTTATTTTATGATAGAGTGTCATTTAAACTTCTTTACCAAACTTAATGACCATTTCATCTATTTTTGCAACAAACCTCTGCACCCATGAAACCAAATTTATGTAGTTCTGGATTCAGTGCACGGCACAGAGTGAAGTTTTTTGCCTTGGATATATTAAAATAAAAACAAGTCAAAATATGACCGAAATCCATTAGTGTAGAAAGTCAACAAAGGAATCCTTGGTCGTGATTCTAAATCTGCATTACCTGAACATGAGGCAGGCCCTGGAGGTGAAATCATCAAGAGTTTAAACTCTAATGAGGAAAGTAGTAAAAGTTACGAGGTCACACTGTAACGAACTCACTCTGACTCGACCGATGAGCCCTTCTGGAGTCTGGCTCGGGCTGAGGCCGAAAGGTTCAGGTCTCCACCTGGTTCAAAACATGTGACAGGAGTGAGGAATTTAGAATGAAGCAGATCATTATGATGAAGCGAAAGAAATCGAGTGATGCAATTTCATGTCGAGCGTACCTCGGACAAAGTCCACAAAGTAAAGCATCACCACTGCTATCAGAGCCACTGATGAGAGGAAAGGACAACATATTAGGCTTATATAGTGTTTCATACACTCACCACTCAGTCTGCAAGGCAAATTTTGGCACCCTTGATAACAATGTGCAAAACCTTTATAACATACTGAGTAAATATAAATATTTTTAATGATCTATATTATATAATAATGTAAAGAGCTCAAATATAAGGTATAATAAATTGCATATTTTATTTAAACTTAACATGCACACATTTTTTGTGGTGTTTCGATCTCTCTCTCTTTCAAACAAATCACTGCTTTTAAAATTATTGGCACCCTTAAAATAAATATTTAGAAAATTAATAATATATTTTGTGACTCTTGCCCTGAACCTGCTCCTGTAATATCTAACAAGCTTACAGACCCTCGTAGAAGGATCTTGGGGGAATCCTCCACATAGAACAATACATGCTTCTTTATACACATGTTGCGTCTTTATCTATTTGTTATACTTCCTTCTATACTTCTATCATCTTATCTATTTGTTATACTTCCTGGATAAGACTATCTATTGCCATCAGTCAAAGCTGATGCTTGAAAATCAAACCTGAAGTACTAGCCTGGATGTGGTTTTTCAATTTCACTCTAAAACTTTTTGTTTTTTTTAATTTGCAATTTTATAAACGAACTTTGAGCACCAGTGGGGTATTTATATACACATTTATAAATACACACGGATGACAGGCCTCACAGACAGAGTATATATAACCTCTCAGTGTTCTTAGTGTTCACTCACAGCAGATGCATGCACAGAAGAAGACCTCCAGGAAGAGGTAACCCTTGCTGTCAACAATGGCACCTGCTGCCAGAGAGATAAGAGCCAATCCCAGGTTTTGTATGGACTGCATACTGTGGAGAGAGAGAGAGAGCGAGAGCGAGAGCGAGAGTGAGAAAGAAAGAATACACTATATGATAAAGGGGACTAAGCTTCATACCATCTGGTAGCATTTTTTAAAGACGTTGCCCAAACTAGAAAAGTTTCAGGTCCCTCATCACATTAATTAGAGGAATCATACTAACAAAAGCTAAAAATTGGGTTCTTACAATCCATATGCTGTGCCCAGTTGGTGTTCTGGCACTATAAAGGCCACCATTGGCCAGAGCGCACAGGCCAGCAGTGAATACGACACACCCAAGAGGACCTATGAAGAAAAATTCAAATGTACACGTATATACAGGGAACAATAATCACTGAGACTCAGGTTACCATCAGGAGCATCACTGCCAGGTTCACTCTACAAATACCATCAAAAATGATCATACTGTGTTTCATATTAAAGCTAAAGATCTCCGTTAGCTTCCACAAAGTGATCGGTAGGCTTTTCTGGGGTCAGTTCATACAGCTCTAGGATTATATTCAGCCCTGCAAGGAACTTCCACCCCACACCCAGTGTTCCTGGGATATAGAGATCGATCCTAATAAAGAATGAATGAATTAGTGAATGAATGATCGAAATCGCTCCAAAAAGGCTTTACCATAGCAATCCAAGGATTCCAGAAGGTGAAAGCCAACATCATGTGAGTGATCAGCGTGGTGACCACGGCACACAGAACCCATGTGATGTTCTTGCCTGTTTTATCCACCATGAAACCCAACACGGGGGAGGCTGGAGCTGAGATGATGTACACAATGCTGGAATAGATAGAAAAGAATAAAGGACACAAAAAAATAAATAAAAAAAACAAAACAAAAACACATAATACTTATTTACTGGACGGTCAGTACAGGGAAATTCCAGACTGAGGCTTAGATGTAGTGACTAAACTATAGCAAGGTCAATGCATTGAGGCCTGCAGTGGCCTGGCGAGCTGTCCAGGATGTACCCCACCCTCACCCAGAGTCGGCTGAGAATTAAGCAGCTTAGAAGACGCTGCCACATGCATTGGGGGCAACTGCAGGGCAGGTGGGGGTTAGGTGGCCTTGCTCTTCATGAATGTGGAGGAAGGGAAGGTGCAGCTCACTCCCCCACCGCCACACTTTTTTCCTGTTGGGAATCGAACCAGCGACCTTCCAGTCCCAAAGCTGCTAATCTAACAATCTAACCCCCCAATGTGCCTTATGGCTTATTATCGGCTAAATATTAGCAATCCACCGTTTAATATTTTGATGCCATCTCTAGGAATGTAATAATTACTATGTGAGATTACCTGTTGATGAGTCTTGCCTGGGTTGGAGTGAAGTTAAACTTCTCAATGAAGAAAACCCTGCAAAGGAGTGGATCGATCAGTTCGACAAAAGGAAGACTGCGTAAAAATATGCTTACTAACTTTAGAGCCTTAATCCTGATACCATATGAGATATGTGCAATTTGTGTTGAACACTGAAAGCTGCGCTTGGTAATCTGTAAAACAGATAACATTCAAAAGTGGCTTCTCTTCAGGGCTCTGGCTAAACCCTCTGGTTCCCTCTGAGGTCCTTTCAAATCCACACTCCCATTCAACACGCACACATACACACAAGCTCCGCTTTACCTGCTGGTTCATGTACGGCAGGGTCACTCAAACAGGGTGACATGGGAGTATTTGATTGGATATTTCCCACTGGACCCACAGGGCAGTGATTTGTTGGCGTTTTTAAAGGTTGACAGTAACCACAGATGACAATTTTTACTCAGAATCTTTAGTTATTGATTGCTGTCGGGGTGTAAAGACCACTACAAACTATATAACATCAGCGTTAATAGCTCCAGTTGACAGAGTGCTATCTATAGACAATGTACTTGTTTTTGGTTTTAAAAGGGTCAGGGGTGAGAACAGGAAGTAGGGATTAAGATCAGAATTGGTAGAAAAGTGTAAAGGAAGTAAAGTCATACTGTCAGATAAGAGAGAAAAAAAAAAAAAAAAAAAAAGAAAAAAAAAAAACTTTGTTAGTTCTGGTTTGTACAAACGTCATAATATAATCACATATGTAGTGTCAATGCATCTTCATAGACGTATAAAGACGGTGCAAAAGAAATGCAACAAGCCATGTGGGATTTAAATGGATTCATATCTGCTGCGTTACGTGCAGGTGTGTTTAAAATAGCTTCAGAAATAGAATTACAAATAGCAAACTGCATCACTCAAGACGTAACAGGCTGCAGGACATACAGGTATACTGTAGAAGCTACAGTAACAAAAATACAAGCAACACAAACATAAAATGAATACAAACATGCGTGAAACAAAAATGGGGGTGGCACGGTGGCGAAGTCGATCCTAGGTTCGATTCCCAGGCTCCGGCATTTCTGAGTGGAGTTTGCATGTTCTCCCTGTACTGGCGTGGGTTTCCTCCGACAGGCCAAAGACATGCACATTAGATTGTGCCTGTTGGCCCTGTGATGGACTGACGAGCTGTTCAGAATGTGCCCTGCCTTCGCCCAGAGTCTACTGAGATAGGCTCCCCGCAACCCTAGTAGGATTAAGCAGTTCGGCAAATGAGTAAGTGAAACAAAAACGATAAACTGAACGAATGCACTTCTAACATTATATAATAAAATAATAAGATAAATAAATAAATAAATAGGAGTAACAGCCCTAGTTCTTGGAGCGGCTCTGAGGCACCCACAGGGATACTGACTCAACCCAGGTGGAAACTGCATACGACACCTCTGTGAAACAGAGATTTTTCAGCTGCTTTTGATACTTTTGCATAAAGTGAGGATTTTCTGCCGATAGGCAATTTTGCAGTACGATATGCATGGATTAAGAAAAACGATCTGCAGAGAGTCAAACAACTGCAGAGAAATGCACAAACCTATGATTTGGCCACGAGCAAAGCAGCTTTCCAAACTGATACATCCCCCTCTATCACTCTCTCGTTTGCTGTATCCCTTAATCCTACTAGGGTTGCAGGGAGGCTGGAGCCTATCTCAGCCGCCCCCCGAGCGTAGACGTGGTACACCCTGAACAGCTTGCCAGACCATTGAAGGCCAACATATAGAACCATTTATAGAACATTCATGCCCAGAGGCAATACCCAATCAGCCAAGAGTGCCTGTCTTTGGACTGTGGGAGGAAACCCACACAGACATGGGGAGAACGTGTGTACTCCATGCATAAACTCCAAACACTGGACCTTTTTTGCTGTGAGGTGAGAGTTCTGCCCACTACACCACCCTAAGAGACATGTGTTGCTAAGCAACTCATCATTGCTTGTGGGAGGATACAATGTCAAGATATTGGTCTTCGAGCGTAAATTAGCGGCCATCAGAAGTGCTGAGAGCTATATCTCCGGATCGAGTGATCTCACCGCGTGGCAATGTTAGGTGGACGGCGTGTTCCCCCGACCACACCCCTTGTGATTTTTTTTTCTGTGATGCTACCAGAAATCCCGAGTGTATACTCATCGGCCCTAAACCCTCGAAGCCCTTAAGGTTGCTACTGAGAAGGAGATCGCCGCTGTTCCACCCGACATGACCCCCTCGGGACATGGCAGCCTTCAGAAATCACCTCTAAGCCTGTACACGCAATGATAGCCACCATGTGGAGGATCATCTTTAAAACATGATGAATAAAAACTTTATGGAGTTAAGTTTCATGGGTGAAAATAATAATTTGATTAGCTGTAATTACTTTTTTCATAATCTGGGAGGTTTTACTGGGTCACCCTGTACATCCAAAGGACATTTTTATAATAAGACCGTGTGCGTGTGTGCGTGCTTGTGTGTGCGCGCGCGTGTACTTACTGTCCCAAGCCAATAAAGGGGAATATGGCCACATAATATCCCACACAGATGATGAAGATCATCCACAGCTGGAAAGGGAAGTCTTTTACATCCTTCAGCTTGATCACTTCACCTACCCCCCGGCACACACACACAAATAATAAAAACCCAAATAAATTCCCCTTTACAATCGTAGCAGTTAATATCCTGTTAAGCCATTACATTGACAGCATCATATAGGAGGAGGTATGAAAATCCTTCAAGGTTGAAAGAAAGACTGTAATTATGTCCCATATGGGTCCCTAATCCTTACAACCAAGCTGCATGTATTACACTCACAAAAAAGGCACTAGGATCAGCAGAATATACGTTATTCATCAATCCACATCCAAGAGGTGCTTAAACAGACAGGCAGTTGAACACCGTGATTTTTGTAGTGTAACCGCCATAAAAACACACACACAGTTAACTGACCAGTCCTTTCCTGCTCCTTGTTGAGGATTCGTTCTGCCCGCTTGTCAAAGTAGGCCAATAGGAAAGCACAGATCAGAGAAAAGACACATGTTGAGGCCGCTGAAAAAAAACAACAACAACAACAAAAAAAAAAACATCACACACACTTAAGTTCCTCTTAGATATAATCAGCTAAACAGTCAGAAATACAAACTAACTTCCCTGGTGGATATTTTGACGCCTTCACTGGCAATCAACACGCAGCCTCTGTGCACGAATATAACGCGGCTAATTATTAATATCCCATGATTCCCTTTAGTCAGGAACTGAAACGAAATGCACTGGACGGTATAATACAGTCTGTCTTTATTTATTTAGCTATGAAAAGTAAACATAAAAAAAGACATTTGAAATAGAACTGCCTCATGATTTAAAATTAATAAATAAACAGATAAATTAATTAATTAGTTGCACACAGACACATTGTCACTTTTTGCACACAAACACTTTACAGACTCTACTAGAAAAATCCCCACTGCAATAAATTATTGCCTGTACATTTGCATTTTATGTTTTATATTTATTCACATTATATATACATTTTATCTTATTTTATTTATTTTCTTATTTCTATCTCTTTGCATTTTATATTTCTCTGACCTCTAAATCCTTTAAAAATCTCTAGTTATTGTTCTTTTCTTCTTGTTGCTTTGATAGTTTACGCTTCACATTTTGGACAGTCGTACTAAGCATTCCACTACATATTGTACTGTGTATAATTTGTATGTGACAAATAAAATTAGAATTTGAATTAATTAATAAGAAGAAAAAGAAGTGAAAATTCAACTTTACCAAACAAATTCCTAAGCAGAAAAACTCTGGGCAGTGGATTAGAGCACCATCAGACGGAAGGGTAACAGAGCAGAAGTGAAAGTGAAAAACAGACATCACACTTCTCAGGCTCAGATTTCCTTCTTTTTTTACACCGTAATGAAAACTGGCTCTTAGTTTCAAAAAAGCTCTTGCTGACAGTGTAACAAGAGACTCGAGATTTAAATTCTGGCGCATCAGATGATTGAAATGTGGAAAAGAACCAAAGGATTGTTTTTCCTGATGTTATGTTTGAGGGTCAGATATCGCTAAAGAATAGAGAACAGACTTAATAAAATTAACCTTAAAGGTCAGATATTATGATGTTGAAAATTGGCCACATACCGATCATGAGTGCAGCTCCGAGAGTGAAGTGTCCTGTGTGGCCCAATGAGTCCTTCACCTGATCATACACCCAGCCCATGATGTTCATGTTCACTGTACTGCCCTATGGAACCAAACATATGCAAACAAGGCTAGCAAGCTATTGGGGAATAATAAACATTAAAAAAAAAAAAAAAAAAAAAAAAAAAAAAAAAGGGGGGAGAGGAAGAAAACCCCCCTGCCCCCCCC
>JBCNYG010000008.1:24573054-24583578 GCA_039654305.1 Porochilus rendahli | reverse complement strand
GAAACGCCCGAGCTGGGAATCGAACCCAGGACCTTCTTGCTGTGAGGTGGACGTGCTAACCACTACGCCACCGTGCCACACAAACATTAATATAACACAGTTATTTGGAATTTCAAAAATCTTTCGCTACCTCAGTGCAAGAGCGCAACTCAGTGGAATACCCAAACATGTCGTTGAGTGGTACCTGTGAGAGACACAACAATAGGAAGGTTAGGATTCAAAGTACAGCTGAATATTTTTGCTCAATAGAACAAACTCATGCACTCACTAATCGTATAAGGGTTGCTAGGAGGCTGAAGCCTATCTCAGCCAACACTGGCCAGGCCATCGCCGAGTAAAGACACACACAGCCGTCCACATTCACATTCACACCTAGAGGCAACTTGGAACAGCCGATTGGCCTACTATGCATGTCTTTGGACTGTGGAATGAAACCGGAGCATCCGGAAGAAACCCAGATAAGCACAAGGAGAACATGCAAACTCCACACAGAAACACCTGATCACGGGACTCAAACCCAGGACCCTGTTGCTGTAAGGCGGACGTGCTGTTCACCATGCCGCTATGAATTTCGCTATGAGCCCCGGTGCTGCCGAAATTTTTCACTTACATCTGCGTACAGGGTGAAGTAACCCTCAGACCCGTCTTGGCCGGTGATGACGCCATGACGACGGTTGACCCCAGCGATGATGGCTCCCTGGAATTCGTTAGGTGCGACGATCTCGACGGACATGATGGGCTCGAGAATCACCACATTAGCATTTTCCATTGCTATTTAAAGGGGATGGAAAGAGTGCAGCGGTATTCAGAAAGAAAAAAGTGACACATTATTCAAGGGAATAAAATACAATTCTTAAAATCCTTAAAATGTTTATTCGTTATGGCTCTGAAATTCAAATAAACAACTGGTCTTGAAACAGCACCAAAAAATAACGAGACCAGAGATCCCTCCTCTGACTAAAGCGTTTCTGGTTCTCGTCTCACTGGAGGAGATGGGGTTTGGATATTGTCGGTCTCCTGATGAAACCCGCCGTGTCCATTTTTGACTTTATTCAGGAATGACGAAAAAAGAAAACTGAATGAAAGTACAAATAAAGATCATACAGTGACGTAGATGTTCAGATATGTGTGAAATTTACCCCAAAACAGCTCATTGGAGCCACCAGCTTTTTCAGGGAGATGCAGGAGGATTATCTGAATGTAAATTCAGGCCCAAAATGGAGATAGCAGGTTTCATCAGAAGGCCACTGAATGGAGCCACTGAACATGAAAGCTGCTCAGTTTTATTCATCTAGAACACGTTTTCTATCGTCAATGCATGGGGAACAGTACAAAACGAATTATAAGGCTCTGCTAGAGACACTCACACACACATCTCACACACACACACTGTATACACATATATTTTCATGAGTAGGAAATTCCCACTTCCTATTACCTCTGATTATGATTTTAAATATGGCTCACAGCACACGGACAGGGGAGTAAATCTGCACATGCAAAAGTCGTCATAGTTGGTGTTTGTATGGTTATGATACTCATTCATTCATTTTCTAAGCCGCATTTTCCTAATTATGGTGGTGGGGAGGCTGGTGGCCATCTCAGCCAACTCTGGGTGAGGGTGGGGTACACAATGGACAGCTCGCTAGGCCATCGCAGGACCAACACCCACTCACTCTCACACCTTGGGGCGATTTGGAAAAGCCAATTAGCCTACTGTGCATGCTGGAGAACATGATACATTATGATACTCTCAACACATATAAGAAAATCCAGAAAAAAAAAAATAAAAAATATGCTGGATATCTCGTGACTCACTCACTCACTCATAGGAAACCGAAGTACCCGGAGGAAACCCATGCAAGCACGGGGAGAACATGCACCCTCCACACAGAAGCACCCTCGCTCATCCTCAGTCCTGGGACCTTCTGGCTGTGAGGTGGACGTGCTAACCACAAAGCCACCGTGCCGCCCTCTCTCTTGTGACTATTTATTCATTTTAATCAGTGTGTTACACGCCGATCCTCAGCATTCATTATTCAGATACTCGTTCGACCCCGACTTATGTTGACTTATAGACACTTGTGGTATAAAAGTCATGTGCAGAGTGGAGCTACATGCTGACCCTGTTTCATAGCGCCCTCTCCTGCCCGGATAAATGAGATCTCATTCGAGTCCACCATGTGATGGGCTCCGTCGTCCAATACGAAGCGCACACCAGATACCTTATGGCCTGTCAGGGGGCCCTTCTCACACGCCTCCTTGAAACCCTACGGGGAACAAAAGGGAAGTGAGAGTTAAGAGGCGAAGACTGAGAGCGCGCGAGAGAAGAAAGGCTGTACAGAGACTGTGGGAACAAAAGAGCTGAGATTAAGGACACAGATTTGTTCATAATTCTTGACTTCAGTCAATCCTGTAGAAACTTCAAGGGGATTAGAAAGGTGTGTTTGCAATTCTAATTAGAGGTAGTGATCAATAATCCCTAAACCCTAGCCCTCTGTACATATACTAGAGCTCAATCAGTCTCCAGGGAGCCGCTCATAAACAGTACTCGGGTCTGATCTGCAGAACACTGCAAAGTCTAACTTGTGGTGCATTTGTAAGCCTGGCTGTGCCATTCTGATCGATCAGAGACATGACGGACTTTGAGTTTAACCTCATTCAGCTTCAGCGTGATAGCACGGTGTTCATTACTGTTTACAGTGTTAAACAGACCGAGCCCAAATGAAGAAGCTTGCCTTTTCAACAGCAGGAACAAACTGCTTGGGGATGTTGGTGCCGACGGTCTGGTCTTCGAACTCAACCTTGGTGTAATTTTCAGCGTCCAAAGGTTCCAGTACTCCCACCACTTTACCATACTGACCAGACCCCCCCGACTGCTTCTTGTGAGTGAAGTCGAACCTAGAAACCAGAAAGAACAACACATAACATTTTAGCCCGTGCTGATAAAAAAATAACTCTATAATGGCTGTCTAAAATATTTATATATTAAGAATTTCAGATCATTAAGGCCGTACAAGGGGTCTTGACAGGGAGGCTGGCACCCGTCTCAGCCGACACTGGGTGAAGGCGAGGTACACCAAGACCACATTCACACCTAGAGGGGCAGTAAGCCTAATATGCATGTCTTGGGACCGTGGGAGGACACCAGAGTACCCCGAGGAAACCTTGCAAGCACAAGTAAACATGTAAACTCCCCCGCCAAGCCTGGGACTTGAACCCAGGACCTTTTTGCTGTGAGGAGGATGCTAACCACCATACAAGGGTTAAATACAGGATAATACAGAATAATGATGTATGAGCTTTACTGTTCATGATGAAAAAAAGAATCTGTTTAAGCTAGAGTAAAATTGTGCAACCTAGGGATTTGTTTCGAAGAATTTGTGAAATCACTGTTTCACTCACAGTCAGGGTTAGTCAGTATGCGGTTTTACTGTAACGCCCACACTATGTAACTAAAAGTTTGTGGAATCTTGATCATGACACTCGTGTTTCTTGATCGCTGGACCTCTTCTCTCTTCTGGGAACGCTGTCCACTAGATTTTGAAGTGTGGGCTGTGGGGATTTGTGATCATTCATCCACAAGAGCATTTTTAAGACCAGGCTGATGTCAGGTAGGGACACCCAGAGTGACACCCAGGATTCATCCCAAACATGCTCCTCAGCATGAGGTTGAGGTCAGTGCTCCGCCTAAGAAAACTCCATCCTCCCACTCGAATTTTGGCGAGGCGTGTCTTCACGGAGCTCACTGTGTGTGCACGGGGGGGCGGTCATGCTAGAGCAGGTCTGAGCTTCTTAGTTCCAGTGAAGGGAAATTGTTACCCAACAGCGGACGAGGACATTTTGCACAATTGTGCACTCTCAAGTTTGTGATTCTCTTAAATATGGGTCTGACAGTCAAGTGTCCATAAACTTTTGTCTATACACTGAATATCTGTTCATACGTTGCAAAGTCATTAACATAGAAGCCAGGCATGCCGTCTCTTTAAGAGAAGGCGGGACAGTTAGCAAGATCAGGAAGTAGGAAGGGCTTTCCATACCAGTGCCTCAGCAACTCCAGCACAACTGAGCACGTCTCACAGATTTGTGACACTAAGACATTGTTTACACAGCACCACTGGCTCCTTCTGCTTCTTTTGTTTACTTAGACCTAGTCTTTACTCAACAACATGAACTGAGAAACCAGGGCCAAAGCACACAAGCTTATCCTCCACACCCTTCCTCTTGTGGTTTTCATCTCTTCTTAGGACAGTGTGAATCAGGACGGACTAAACATGACTACAAGAGAACTAAATCCGAAATTCTACGAAGCATCGCGGGCAGGCCAGGCCATCCAGCACTACATCAACACCATCCATGGCTCGCCTTTCAGGCTGTTTTCGGTGAACCAAGTCCACAAGGCAAGAACAGAGGTGAGGTGAAACAGGTGCAAAACCAAATGCCCAGCTGGAGGTTTGATTTCAGCTCGGGTAACCTGTAGATCTGTCTCTCACTGACAGGATGTGGGTGAAACGGGGATGAAGTACACCCTTGAGTTCTCTGTGAAGGACATGGTCGGTGAGGTGAGTTTTTAAGTACTTCCTTTAGCCATGTTTGCGTCTGCTGGGGTGTGAGAGAGAGTGTGTAGGTGTATAGACAGATAAGATTAACCTTTGACCTGAATCTTTGCTTCTATGAGGACAACACTGTGTATTCAATAAGAACAGAGTCACTAGTCATTACAATGCTGGTAAAAGTTCATTATTCGATAGATACACACTAATTAATCAGCTACTTGATGTTTCTCTCTGTACTTCTTTTCCCCTTAGTCAGCTATATAAAACAATCGAAAAATTGAAGCTATACCTGAAGCTCCCATTATCTGCTTGTACTGCAGCTACAAAGCTAATAAGTATTGACAAGCTACAGGTGCTACTTTAGCATTATTCAGACTGCATTACGAGGTCATTAGAACAACCATGACATGCCTTTATTTACACAAACAAACAAAACAACAACACAGAGCTACACTTATTAGTAGAATGACTCCCTACTACAAGGACTGCCATTAAGTATAAGAATATTAATAATGGTCATTCTAAATGATTCCTACTAATTTCCTACTAAGATAATTTTATAACTATAAGCAGTGTTTACGATAGGCCCTAGTGAACGAAGATAACAGCCCTCGTTTTAGTGCCCGATTGACAAGCTAGCTTGCAAAGCACTGAAATTAGCATTAGAAAGTTTCTGACATAAAATGTCGACACCTTCCTGATCATCAGTGTTTATTTGTCTGTCTGTCTGTTTGTGAACAATTCCCTGACAAAACTACCAAACGAATGTTATTCTCTCTGTTATAACTATCCCAATATCCCATTTATAATGAAACCTGCAGACTTTGGGTTCATCAATGCACTTATCACCATTATCCACATGTGCCTGGCGGAGGCACCCTTGCACTCTGTGAGTGCCCCCCTAGTTTTATCACTGAATACTAGCACTAGCCCAGCTGCAAGCATACCTAAAAATTTCAAACATGAGCGAATTAACTGAACTGAAGTATGACATGTTCCAGAGCTCAGAGGGCCGTTGCACTGCAGAGGTGATCTACCCCAGAGGAGAAGTGCAGCGCCCGCCTCAGGTCCAGTGCTCCTGTGATGGGCTACCTCTTCTCAACACCTCTGATAAGGAGCAGGCATTCTACCAGAAATATAATTCTAATAGCAATCCTGTAGCTGCGAGCTACTTACCAGGTACGAGTTCATGCATCTCTGCGTCGTACGCCAGTTTTATAAAAACCAGGGTGTGTGTGTACGTGTAAGTGGACTGGTACGAATCCAAAACAAGGATGGTTTGTATCCTGATGGGGTGATTGGGATTTCTAACATATAATAGTATATATGGGGATTTATGGAGGGTGTGGTGTATTGACATCAATTACAATCAATACCAGTGAACTCTAACAATGGAGGGGTTTTGGGGTCCTATTTACTTGCTTTTATGAGGTTTTCTAGGGTATCTGAAGGAAGTGGTATCAGACATTATACATAAATACAGAAAAACAGACATTATACATCATTATAGACATACGATATGAAATATCTGGATAATTACACTGGAGTTCCACTTATCATGTCTCTACAGACAGCTATGGCAACATAGAGCCTGATATGTTCCCTTTCTGGCACTTGGGTCGGTTGGCAGCCAGCTTCGTCATGCTTAATGAGTCCAATGAAAACACGCTGTACAACCTAGCACAAGTGTCCAAGGTCAAACAACTGGTGAGAAGATTATGTTCGAATTTTTACATTCCACACACACTATACTCCACATGGTTTATGTGCTACTGAATAAGCACAAATTATGAATACAACAGGTTCTTTTCTCCCCCAAATTTCATTTCACTCTTACTTTTTAACTTGGTTTCTCCATCTTAAACATCCTAGGAAACTAAAGATGACCAGCTAAATTTCGAGTATGAAGTTCTCCTTCATGACATGATTTCCCAGGTAACAACAAACACCAGTGGACCTGAAGGGTTCATATGAATTTTTACTGATCTTACCTATAGATGCGACTCCAGATGCACTCCAGTCACTTTTTATTGTAGTCTCAAAGCCAGATTGAGCAGTACTTTACCCGTATTCATAAATGTTTGGGTTTTTTTCTCCCCTCCCTAGGAGATTATTCGTTGGAAGCTACTAATCACCTGGTCTCCAGAAAAGAGTGTAAAAGTGGTAAAAAGTGAACTGCTACCACGATGCTCCTGCAACTAAAACCCTCAAGCTTCGACTCACCTGCTATTCCCAAATCACATTTTAAGTCAATATCTACTTGTACTTTAATTTGCACCAATAAAGACATTTGTGTAAAGTTGCTTCTTGAAATAGCTACCACATTTCACCTACAGTTATATTAGCTGCATTAGGTGTATATATATATATATATATACAACTGTAAGCATACACTACTGAAATGTGATATATATTACGTGAATGTCATTTTCTGTTGTTCATAAGCATTTATTATGAAACTTATCTTTTAACTTTCGGCATCGGTGATTGGTAAAAATGTATGACGCACTTCAACGAGCCAGTCAAAAATACTGTTTAACCTTCAGGAGTCCAAATCACATGACCAATTTTTGATGTCGTAACAGGAAAACGCAGGCTCGCCGAGTCTCAGTTTCAACATGTGTGAGATGTGCAGACTTTAAACTATATACCAGTTTTAAATGGGTGGCACGGTGGCGTAGTGGTTAGCATGTCCGCCTAACAGCAAGAAGGTCCTGGGTTCGATTCCCAGCTCGAGTGGAGTTCTCCCCGTGCTTGCGCGGGTTTCCTCCGGGTACTCCGGTTTCCTCCCACTATCCAATAAGTAGGCTAATTGGCTGTTCCAAATCACCCCTAGGTGTGTGAGTGTGAATGGTTGTGTGACTGTTGTCCCTGCAATGGCCTGGTGAGCTGTCAGGGGTGTACCCCGCCCTCTCCCAGAGTCGGCTGAGATGGGCGCCAGCCTCCCCGCGACCCTATTTAGGATTAAGCGGCTCAGAAAATGAATGAATGAATGAACCAGTTTTAAATGGTATTGATAGGCCAAGTAAAATCAGAGTTATGACAATAATTAATGCCGTGATTTTTTTTTGAATGCCCCATCATCTTTGGCGCGTGTTTGATGCGGTAAATCTGGGCTATGTTAAGCAAAGTAGCTCGCAAGCAAGGAGTGTGTGTGTTTGAATATGGTGGGGTGGGGGTGGGTTGCTGCATGATACACCCCTACCTAGCACCTGCAATCAAAAACAAAAGACACACGCACCCCGCCACATGTGGTTGCTGGGGAAGAACAAAAAAAGAGGGGGGGAGCTGCATGTGTATTTCAAGACACTTCAATATAATTTCAGCACTTTCAAGAGCCAGGAATTGCACTTTTTCAATTCGAATACTTTCCATGACCTCAAGCATGACCTCATGACAGACCCTGGAGAAAGTTTTAGATTCGTAAACTTAGTAACAGTAGTGGGTTGACAGTGGCAGCTAGCACTTATAACAGAGATGTACTGTATATATTGTGTAGTAACCAATGCAAAGAAATTAGCATTTTAGCATTAGCTATTTTCAAGCAAGCAGTAACTTCTAAATGGAATAAAATAGATACTGGATTGTTCAGGAAACAGCACGACCATAACTGGAAGTCTATACTTGTACTACAGCTGTGCCGAGGTCTGAAAAGGGTGTACAATCACAGTATAACAGGTTTGTAACTTTCAGCATCCTCAAAAAATACCTAGAAATATCCGTTTATAATGGACATCATTGTTATGGAAAAAGAATTATAATAACAAAAAATGTTTCCATCAACAAACTGAACCTCCTCAACTGCCAATTCTATTCATGCACCAACAAATATCACGTCAGCTGTGTGGTACTTACGGCACAGCGCTGGTCACTGTCTCCCTGAAGGCCACTTTAGGTTTCCCCATCACACATGAGCAGTTATACTCCCTTTCCATTCTCTACAACACAAATCCAACACTATTCAATGACATGTCCACACAGCAAGGCAAGTCGTATTTATCTTTAACGGAAACAGTACAAGTGCGCAAATGTAATTTGTTAGCTTTCAGCGTCGCTGCGTTTGATCACATTTGCTGACGCACCACAATAGCGGTTACTGCATCACTACAGGTTCATACACAAGAGCAGCACAAATTAAAGTCTTTGTTTGGCTAATTATATGAAATTTAGCTTTATACTACACATAATTACCTCCACCAAATGGGGACATTATAAGATTGCACTATCTTGGTGGAGATCTGCACTCTCTGAGTGTATTTCTAGTGTTTTACATTAGGCCTGTGTACATTCAGTGTGTGCAACGGCAACAACAACAAAAGGACTCAGGTCGGCTTTTGGTGATGTCCTTTCATGTTGTTGTTTTTTTGGACATTTTCGTATTCGAGTCATGTCACCAAATAAGACATTTTTACATTTGTCTTTTAAAAGACAGAAATGCGGAGGGAAATGAACCTCTGTGAATAGGATACCTGGGAGTAGATCTCCAGGTGTAACTCTCCCATGCCCGAGATGATGGTTTCCTTGTTCTCGGTGTCAAAATGCACCCTGAAAGTGGGATCCTCTCTGGTGAAGCGGTTGATGCCTTTCGAGAACTTGTCCGTGTCGTTCTAAAAGGACCACATGATATAATGGATGAGTGGTTATATATTGCATGTTTTATTTTTATGCATGCATCAGTGGTATATACCGAAACGCAGCACTTACTTTATTGGCTGGTTTTATAGCCATTGAGATGACTGGCTCAGGGATATGGATAGACTCCTGTTCACCACGCAAACACAGAGGAAAATCACGTGTTTAAAATCTGTATCACATGGCCATAGTTCAGCTACGTCCCCCACGTCCATGGAGACCATACCCCGTCCTTATCAGTTTCTTCTGCTTTCCTGCTATGTTGTCCAAGTTCTTACTGCCTCCAGTTTTTTTGACGGTGTAGTAGGTGTGATGGGGGTTTTCTCATTTTAAATCCAAACATATATTTAAAGATACTCAGTGTTCAATTAAATATTTAGCGTACCATAGAGAGGTTGGAACTTGTGCGAGCTGTAAAGGTGTCTCCGCTGGCACAGTCGATCCCGAACAGGGCGCAGATGTCACCTACATACACTTCATCGACATCCTTAAAATGAAAATAATAATAATAATGATAAAAAGCGAAAGAAAACTTATACACAAGTTTCTCATCAGCATGCATATTTTACAGAGACTTAAAAGGGACCCATTCACCTCTCAGGTATATTAAATAAACATAAACACGAAATACAGCGCTATCACCTGGAAGTAAAAAGGAATCCGCTACAATATCTTTCTGAGACCATTTGCTTTCTCCTATATGTGAGTGTCAGTGACCCCTTCACCGGGCACCATGTTAGTAAACATCATTCATTCATTTTCTGAAGCACTTAACCCTAATTAGGGTTGCGAGGAGGCTGGTACCCATCTCAGCCGCCTCTAAGTGAGGGCAGAGTACACCCTGGACAGCTCGCCAGGCCATCGCTGGGCAGAAACACGATGACGGCAACCCAATGGTCTACTTTTTATCAATGACAGCAGTTGTTCTTTTACAGGCTTCTCACCACAGCCAGCGAGAGACATGACTGGCCTTTGATAACCCAGTTAGCTGCAATGCCAGGACAGCAGTGTCAACTTGGTGATAGTGGGCCATTCGGATCAGTAAGCCACCACTGCCCGTATTGGAAAACATTGGTGTTTCACTGCCAAGTTACAAGCTCCTCCGGTCACACAGCCTTGTTCTTATAATTATTAGTGTTAATATAAACGGACACAGAACCAAAACAAGATGCAAAACAGGTGAATAAGGAGGAACTAAGGCCACGAGATGGGGGTGGTTTCCCCGGAAAACCTTTACATTCAGACAAAATGAGGCTGGCTATTCACAAGTGAATGGGCACCTTTAATGCCATGTGTGCTTATATATAGTGTGTGTGTGTGTGTGTATATATATATA
>JBCNYG010000008.1:24529877-24544907 GCA_039654305.1 Porochilus rendahli | reverse complement strand
GAGACAGAGAGAGAGAGAGAGAGAGAGAGAGAGAGAATAACTGACAGACACATTGTACACTGAAAGATGGGGGGGTTGCTGTACACTTACACTGGGGTGTGCGAGTGTGTCGCTGTTACTGTACTTGATGACAGTGGGTAGAGTGATGACTTCATCTTTCACAGTGGGCGTGACGCCAGGCCCCGCCTCCTGGGTCTCCACAGATTCTGTTACCTGTGAACAGATTATTATTTATTAATGTATTATATTTAGGCGTGATTACAGAAATAAAAGTATTTTTATCTTTATATGAAATAAATCTGTAATTTTTTTAATAAAAAAAAAAAAGAAAAGAAAAAAAAACTCTTTGCTTTGTCATCATCTCCAATAACCCGGGTGAATAATACACTCCGGTGTGGTTTGAGGTTTGGCCACATGATGGCACCGTCTGCCCAATAAGGAGGAAAGTTCACTCACCTGTTCACGTTGGGTCACCTTGTGCACATGAGGGAGGAACATGAGGGGTTCATAGCGTACTTGGCTTCAACGTCGGCTCATGTACTGCACTGATTAATATGCGTACTGCAAAGGGGGAAAGGTTTGGGGTGCTGGGAGGTCACTGAACTACTCTACTACTGCAAACATGTGTGTATTTGCCTTTTGGAACAATTTCCACATCAGATTTCGCTCCTGCTGTAATCTATCACTCCATCCCATTCCACCTGTCCACTTTTTTTTTTCGTCTTGGATGGTGGAGACCAGCGAGGCTTAGTCTCTAATCTAATTTTAAACATGACCATGAGGCTGTGGTTGTGAGTGACTTTGTGATTTCTGTAGGAAACGGGTCGGACACTTTCGAGGAGACGCTTTTTCAGAACCCACGGCTATTGTGTGCAAAGCGGAGCTCAAACGGCACTGAATGGGAATGATTCCGTTTGTCCGCAGACAGAATATGGGCCGGCGAGCACAAATCGAATCAGGCCCATGAGGAAGGAGATGTGAGGTACATGAAAAGCGAGAGAAAACGAGGGGTGTGTGCGTGTGTGTGTGTGTGTGTGTGTGAGAGAGAGAGAGAGACGGTGGTGGGGGGAGAAGAGCGCACCTTGGCCGTGTCCCGGGATGATTTGAAAGCCTGAGGAACAAAAGAGTCGCTCTCGATGGTCTCGATCTCCTTTATCCTCCTCACCTGCTCGGCCAGAGAGACCTCTTCTGCAAGGGGACAAAAAACAATAATAAATAAATACGAAGTAAATACGAAACTGGGAAAGAAAACATGAGGGCAGACTCAGCAGCAGGAAGGACAAGGGGTGGTGGGGGAGGTGGAGGGATTAGGGACAACTTGATAAATGTCAACTAGTTGCACCTCAAGCAGTAATATATATATATTAGTACTTTGAGTTGAGATATATATATATATATATATACACACACACACATTTATATATATCTAATTTGAGTTTCTTTGTATGTATGTGTGTGTATATATATATATATGAGTAATTTGAGGTGCAAGACTGAGAAAGAAGGAGAAATGGGGGGGTATTAAGGGCTATTTGATAAATATCAACTAGTTGCACCTCCTCCTCCTCCTATTACACATAAGAAAAACAAATTAACTCAAAGTGCTACTCTATATGAATGTATAGCAGCATTTTCAGTTGCTTTGCGTTAATTTGAATTAATTTGTTTTTCCTTTATACATGCAAACATACATATACACACAAACAGGCAGCTGATCTGCCGATCAATACGAACACCTCTCCCTTTATTCTCTATCTTTCTGTCCATCTATCTACTACGTAGCTGTGCGTCTCGGTGTTTTCCATCACTGCAGGCTGCACACTTTTTAATAAATCTACCTCCTTTAATCCCATCATCGGACGCAAAGTGTCTCAGATGCGAAGAGGCGCAGATATACTCGCCGTGATCTCTCTCACTATACACAGCGACTGTTTCCTTCACACGTGGACGTCCTCGACGGCATGTTAATGAGACGCATTAATTCCACACATTAACTAGGACTGTCACAACACATCTTCCTGCTCTGCTTGTTTAATGAATAAATGAATATTTGCTTTGGCTTTATGCGCTTAGCAGCAGCGGATGTGTTGGCGGCGGCGGTGATGCTGCTGCTGGAGGAACCGTCACTGCTGTAAACATGCTGCTTAAACACTCTTATTATCTGACGAGCAGCATAAGCTCCTCTTCACTGCCAGTTAGTACTGACGATCATACATCACATAGACATATATTTATCAGTAATACATATAATGTCTACTTATTGGATTTTTAAATGAAAAGCTGTATTATATCAGAACTATTACACATATGAGGGTTCTTAAATTGTGCTACGGACAGGACACTTCTGCAGAAGCACTACAGTGTGGGGTCTCATAACCCTAAAAGGTGATATTTACTTTCTTTTGAATATATATCATGGAGAAAAAACATTGCTTCATCTATAAATGTTGCACCTTTGACCTGATTTATGTTTGCCACTGAATTTGGGTGGATTATCTAAAATATGCACCGGAGAAACGAACCAGCCTCGTAAAAGGCTTTCTATTAACTGTATATGGTCTTTATATAGAATATAACAATGTATGTATGGCACCACTCTCTAGGGCAAAAAAAAAAGGAACAAGTGAATGGAAATGTTTAAATTTTTAACTTACAATTAGCAAAGAAATTAATTAAAAAGTACAAAAAAACAAGAATAAAACTGGAGGACATTTCACTTCTAATCTGTTTGTATAACTCTTCTACTGTTCAAAATCTAGTTGTACTTGATTAGGTAGACACATATCTAACATCTGGAGGCGTGATATGAAACCATATTTGCCAATTTAAAAAAAATAATAAACGTAGCTTTAAATTAAAAAAATTTTTAATACTGTGACATCTTACATCAATATTATGATTATTTGAATAATTGTTTGAAACATACCCTTTTTATGGTGTTACGCTGATGAAATTTGGTATGTGTAGTTTGGCATATGTGCTCCGTAAGTGTGTTCGAGTGCCGTCAGTATGTAAGGAGTGTGAGACGACCATATAAATGTGCCTGACTTTACAAAACGACAAATAAAAGAAAAGTGAATCGCCCTTTATGTAACTTTCAGACCTCGTTGTAGCACCATAAACTATCAGTGATCAAAATGCAGGTGTAAAGAGAGTGACGCCGTCGAGCACCCTTTGGTTTATGACCTGATCGGACCTGACTCTTGTTTAGAATCCATGAGGCAAAAATGTTCACAGACCGTACACAGTTTCAAATCTTTTTTAACACGAGAGTGGAATACGGGTTTAAACAACATATTCGTGAAAGTTGACATAACATACAGACACCAGAATGACACTGCTGCGCACTTTAGTACTTAAAGTTCATTAGCTGAATGTGACGCAATGATCGAATTTGATCTAATTTTTTTAGTGTAGTCTCCCCTGTGGTCCACCGACTTCTTCTATCAGTGTTGCCGCACACGGATCCCCTCTGTGTGGAAGCTCTCTCACACACACACACACACACACACACACGTGCAACTACATTAACAGGTTGTTCTTTCAAAAAAAAAAAAATCCTATTAATATTCTATATGTATTTTTTCTTACACGTGATCCCTGTCCATTTAGTTCGGTCTCAGCTGACGTTCATCTAATCAGGTATGACGCTTTGATCATAAAGAAGACCTAAATCACTTCACTTTTATTCTTATTCAATTCAATTCTTTATAATTGTGATTGTTGCAAAGTATCTTTACACTGTAAAAGAAATCTGGAAAATAATTTAAACCTATTACTTCTTTATAAATCCTATTCTAATAAGCAAGCCTGCGGCGACGACACACTCCCTCAGTCAACACGAGGAAGAAGCCTTGAGAGGAACCGGACTCAAAAGGGAAACCCATCCTCATTTCGGGTGAAACCAGATTTAAAAAAATTCAAATCAAGTAGCACAAATTTCACTATAGTTTAAGTGTGATGGTGATTCTAGTCTAAATCATTTTGGTAAAAGAGTTTATATCGATAAATAAGAAGAGCGCGTATTAGCTGTATATGAAGGGTGTAATAACTCTGAATAAGCAAGAATTTTGTGGGTGGAAAAAAAATAAGACAAAAAGGAAAACAACCTTGGACCATTTTATTGTCCCAGGCGCAATAAAAAAAAAGTTTCCATTTAAAAAAAATAATAAAAAATTTATTTAAAAAAATAAAATATGATGCGTGTTCGTTCAAACGTTCGTATCAAAATAAATGAGTTTTTTTTTCCCCCCAACATGTATTGAACAACACACGTTTTAATAGATAGGTATATTAATAGTTAACTGAAACAGTAATGTCGAAGGGAATATGGATGAAAAAAAAAAGAATAAAAAAAGATAAGACAAAAATTCTAATGTGAGGAAAGCTTGTTAATAAAATTAAAACACTGTTAAAATCATCCCTAAAATACAGCATATTATTTCAGGAACCACACATCTGTATTTATTTGCTCTTAAATGATCCGGTTTGAGTAAATTTATATTTAAAAAGGGTTTTAAATGTATTTAACTTTAGAGCTTTCTGCCTTTGTATTTGCTCCGACAGCCCCAAAACATCTGCAAATGTACACAGTTGTACACAAGGATGAAGGATAAAGTCCCCGACTCAGACTAGTGTCATGGACTTCTGAAGTGACAGGCAATGTGTGTGAGTAAGGAGAGCAGACAGTCTCCCAAAATAGTGCTTATTACTTCAAGAGTCTAGGAGGACTTAAAAAAAAAAACAAAAAAACAACAACAACTACAAAACAAAGCCCTGCCACAATATCCTCCAGCAGCCTGTCCTTCACATGACAGCAGTCCGGCGCCCGATGCCCCTCAATCACCACTGATATTAATCCCAACTGTGTGTGTGTGTGTTTAGAGTGTCTTAATAACTAATACACCAACACAAAGAAAAACACACCAAGCCTGTACGCACCGGTGACAACCTATCCTCAGCCCGGGATTCCATAAAAGCCTCATGCTTTTTGACAAACACATTATTGGTAGATAAAATGACTTCCATATGCTGTTTGTCAGATGTCAGTAGGGAAAGATATGTATTTCATAGGAAAATCAAAAATAATGGACTCGGGGAGAGGGTGGGGGCCCGGGCGAGACGCAGACAGCGGAAAAATCGATAGCGCTGCCGAAAGGCCACCACCAGCCGCCGTCAGCGCAAAGCCAGGTCAGAGTTGATATTTAATATTGACACATTATCCGAGACGTTCATTTGGAGCTAGGAGTCCGTCGTCACCACATTACCCTTGGACGCAAAAATATTAAGCGGCGAACCAGAACGTAACAGTTGACAGAGATACTCAGCAAAAAAGAAAAAAAAGAAGAGATATATACGTGTGTGTATATATATATATATATATATATATAAACAAATTGACATGTTGGTGTACACACCAGCTCCCAATACCAAAGCAAGCTTTCTTAAATTTTTTTTTCTTTTAAGCCTATCCCGGGGTTCTGTGAATTCCATTTACAGTGTCGAACATCACTTTGGGTTTTGGACACGCTTCCAGGCATGTAGAAATGTTAAAACAAGCGTAAATAATTAACACAGCTAAAGGCAAACTGGCCCAAATAGTCCAACAAGATCAATAAATTATTGAAGGCTTTAAGAAGCTCTTTGTCTTTCGTATAGACAGAAACGCAGAGATGAAGCTGCACGGAAACTCAGACGACCTTTCCAATAAGGAATCTGCAATCAGGAAATCATGGCGCCGTTTGTCTTTTTCAAACGAGGAGGGAATAAAAACCAGATGCTTAGCAACAGCTGTCCAGCAGAGGGAGATGTTGAACAGCTGAATGCTTCGTGATGATCGTCTTCGTCATTACAAGTTCCTACATGGTTATACATTTCAAAACACTTGTACTTCCCCAGTGCACACTATCACACTATCCAGTGCTGAAGAATGCATTTAATTGCATCATTAGGTATAATCAGTGGTAATGCGGGTGGAGTCCATGACTGACGGGGCATTTGCGCCCTGTACGTAAATTAACGGTAAAACACATTTGGGTCAGTAACCGTAATAAAATGTCGACAGCATTCAGAAAACAGGATTTTTCTCATCCCATCCCCAAACAATCAGTGAAATACATCAGGCATCATATGTTATCATGACGCGTAAAACGTTTCTCCCCTGACTCCTCATGTCCGCCATATTTATCGTCCCACAGCCTCACGACCTGAACACATTCACAAGCGAAGTCTTCAACAAGAAGTCGCATCGTCCGAATTTCCTGAACATCACTATTTTCATTTTCAGTGATTTCGACTGATGAGCTACAACCCTGTTACTCAAATTAGACATTCAAAAAAATGTTTATTATTAACAATAAGAACAAACTAGAAGCATCGGATTATCAATAAGGTCAATCCATTTTGGCGGTTTGCTAATTCGGAGCATTGATAATTAATTTAAAACACAAACACGCACGGTGTATTTATGTTTAGTATCTACACAGCACATTACACGGGAATGCCGCCATCTGATTGGTTCACAAGAAACAACAATTTACCGAAGGCAACGTGGATGTCACTGAATAAGTCAATAGAGGTTATTTCACATTTTTAAGCATGACGGTGACAGCTGAGCTCCACACACAGGCACATATGTCCAGACCTTCTGCCGTTCCAGAGCTGATAAATATATCAAAGTCTCTTGGAAAGCCTACGTGTGTATTTAAATGGCATTCATGCCTTGAAACTGATTTAGAGTTGTAGTATATATTACACAGCGACTTTAGAAAACTGCTCCGTGAAGGTGAAAGTTTTAGTAAATACGCTAAACAGAAACACAAAAATGTTAACTAAGACAAGATTTTAATGGCTCGGCTTTTCGTTTTCAACGCGTGACAGGGAGAACACCACCTGTCACTTTATTCCATCATCTGTCTTTTGACTGAAGCATTTTCAACTCTGCATACCATCCATGAACCCCTGGATAGTGAACCAATCAGTTCCTGTAGAGTATACATTAACGGACATTATTATTCATTTAAGAGATTTTCTCAGTTCTGATTGGTGGAAAGCCATCAGATGACGTGGTATTGCATCATTGGTAAGGGATAACCAAATTATTGCATCATTAAAGGGAAGTCTTAACCTAATGTTCACATAAGCAGGTTTGGGACCTGAAGGTTGCTGGTTCAATTTCCAAACCAGCAGGACAAATTGAAAGTGTCGCAAATTTATTTATTTATTTATTTATTACTTCTGCATAGCATGAATGAACTTGTGAGTAAAGAAATTTGAAAATATGTGAACACTGTGCCTGAAAGGTTAAATGCTGTAATCAAAGTAAACGGTGGCCACAATACGTATTGAATTTTTTCCTCAAAAAAGAGACTAATTTTTGTTATTTTTATATATTGTTGTTTGTTTACTTATTCTCATCAGTATGATCCAATATTACATGAAATAAATACTTGAAAAGAACTTGATTTCTGATTTATCTTCATTTTGTTAAGTGTATAATCATCACTGCATCACCAAATTTTTTATTTCTTCACTCGCTAAACCATTCCATATGATTTGAAGTTCATTCACGCTTTGCAAAAGTCAAAAAACATCTTTAATTTTTTCAGAAAAATTGGTATTTTCACTGTTATTGTTTATAAGCTGTACTTTTACCTCGATATACTTGGGGGAATTATTTTTTTGGTTCTCGTTGCCTACAATAGCATGTTTTATAGCACAGTCATTTTTTACTTATTTTTATTAGGAGCCTTTTTAGACAAAGTGGTGGTGTATAATCTTCCCTACACTCGACTGTGTATTGATATGTTAATAAAAACACTTGGTTCAAGTGAAACCGGATCGATTCCGCTCTGGATTTGTTAACTTCTCATGCTTCCAGTTCGGAGACGTTGCTCTGTAAACCTACATGTTTACGATGCCGCTGTAAATCCTTTGAGCTCCTTCCCATCCATGAGCAGTTTCATCATTCAGTATGATAAAATATTGATATTTCACACTGTTTACTTGAAATCCGAATGTCTAAAGTTCATCCCGGGACACATATTCATAGTATAATCAAACCGAACATCCTTTCAACATCATGCTTATTTCTAACCGTACACCCATACACCGTAATGTACACGTTTCAAATCCTGCTATCCGCCATCTCGCAGAAGACGATGGGTTCGGGTCTCGGGGTTTCTTTTCATATTCAATTTCGTGCTTTTATACTTCCGGTAGGCTTCTGTAGCCGTGTACGGAACCCGCGACACGTGAGCAGGCGTCAGGAGACTGAAAAGCAAGGAAGAAATAAAACTAGTTCACTGTGGCTGATTAATTCTCGTAATTGAACGCATTAGCTCCACAAACTCAATTACGCCGGATCTCGTTGTGGCTGAGAAAATAAATAAGTAAGTGAGTAAATAAATAAATAAGCGCTCGTCGTCAGGCAGTTGGGTACAAATGGCGGTAAATTCAAAAGGGCTGTAGAATGTCATGAACTTCAATTAGGTGGTGAGAAAGGCAGTAAAACGAGCCTTAATGATGCCATTCCTCCTGAGAATCAACGCAAACAAAAAGCACTCTAAACACACACACACAAGTAATAAGAGAGTGGATACGGAAGGACAAGCTGTACTCAACCCTAGGACCTGCACATCTTGGGTCTCCAACCTGGACTTTTAAACAGAAATACACGCTGACACACAAACACACACGGATAAGTGGCTGAGTCTCTTGCCCTCTCCTCTACCCTCTCCTCACCAGGCCGAGATATGTAATCCAACGCTCGATCGAGCCCCTCCTGTCTCTGTGGAGAATCTTTTTGCCTGCTAATTGATAGAAATTAAGCCATTAATCAAGCCACCGGCCCATCATTCAAGCCGGAGAAGATGAATACAAACTTTCATAACAACCACCTTCCCCATTTTGGGCCTCATTAGCATTAATTTTTAATGCAATTATGCTATTCTTTTACGCTGAGCTCATAAATTACAGCTCTTTTGTTGCCGGCTGGCCTTGTAAAAGCCCGAGTGAGGCTTTGTAGTCTGAGCTTTAAGGCAATTACTGGCTTCTTCTCTCTTTTATCCCGCTGCATTTCCAATAACCTTCGGTCTAATGATTTATCCCGGCGAGCCCCCGACACCCACCCAGGGCTCGACTTCTCCCATTAGCTCCCGTCTTATTTATCTGTTCCAATCTGGAGTCTAAATAAAGACTGTCCACTCCTGATGGAGAGACTGCGCGATGGAGGCTTCGGGGAATCGCGGTAGCGAGGAAGAAAGCAGCAGCCTTGATTTCACTTGCAGGCCTGCAGGCATAACTCCGAAGTGAAATGAAGTTTGGATGCGATCTTACGTATTTATATACATGGTTGTAGAGTTTTATTCTGTTATCAGATTACAGCGTTTCAGCTTTAGCGAGTTAGGCTAGCTACAAAATCAATATAATTTAAATTAATATTCAGCAGCGCGCAGTGAAGTTTATACAATGTACCGAAAGTGGCAGAATTTAGACCCCGGGAATATATTCCTGTACAGACTCATGGGTTTGTGGCTCTACACAATGCAGCGCGGATGGAAAAAGGTGTCCGACTGGGAGGAAGGTAATAGTTTTTGACTGCATTGATTAGGTGAGCTGGCAGCTTCCGATGCTATTCCTGAAAATGCATCAAGTGCGTAATGAGCAGCTATTAGGGCCATCGATTTGCTGATTTCAATTGATAGCTACCAGGCCAAAGCAGCACGTCAATATTTGCATAGCTAATACCCTGCTGCTGGCGGCCTTGACAAATGAGATCTCAATGGAGAGAGAGTGGGAGGGAGAGAGGACAGCACATGACGTCGTCAGACCTGATTCTATCCACGAGGCCAGGCCTGAATGAGGATTTTACATACAAATCTGTCTCGCACACAGCTGACATAACTCATCAGTGGGCCCGATTCGGCGTTCTCTCTTCCCCCAGCCGCCACACTGTTTAGCGTAGGGTCACTTACGAGGACACAGTGGCAGCCCGTGCCAGATGCCACTCGTGTCCCCAGAGAGTAGAAGCTGAGCGCACTGGTATGAATGATGCATGTTTGTGGACGCGTGCTGGTGTCCACCGAGGTGAACATCAATGTGCGACACGTGCAAGCGCGCCACCGCGGGCCGGCTTTTAATCTACATTACATTTCCTTATTGTTCGGAGCGAAACGACGCTAGCAGGTTCATGACCCAACGCAGGCCTCACAGATGAATACACTGACTCGATCCCGCTCCATCAGGGGACTGGATCAATAATATAACGCTCGCACTTTTCATCACTTCTCTGTATGTGTGACCGGACCAACGGCTGACTAGAAAATCCTCCTGATCCTGAGTCGGCTGCTTGGTACGTACTTCTCAACATGCTGTAATCAATGGTGGGCGGGTCTTTCACCTATCCCAACCCTGCTTCCTTGAGTGGCAGTTAAAACCTGCGCTAACTTTCAAATGATGATTGAGTCTCATCATACATGGGAATTCACCCCAAACCCCCACTTCCTCTTACTACCTCTTTTCAAAACGAAACACTGGGTAGAATTAGGCTCAGACCTGGGGTGAAGTTACACTAATGTATTAGCACGTTGAACTGAACAAACAGAAGCAATCAGAGCCACTAGGCCTGTCGTAGTACTATATAATACAATGCTGCAGTGCAAGTTGATAAAAGCTCCAGATAAACACATACTACTTTCTCCTACTCAGTTTTTTTTAAATTGCCCTCCATATGACTCCTGTGACAAAAGTGCATCAGCTCAACATCACCTAATACATCGGGAACGCTTATAACATAACAATAACATAACATCACACCAGCAGTGGTCTGGATAACCTGCTCCCCAGTAGGCTGAGTTTTATGACGTGACACGATTTTTCGTTACATGGCAGCACGGACTGACCCAGAATGTTTATTAGATGTAGAACTAACAACTAACAGTTGTTAGGACCGAGTTAAACATAGCATAAATAATTCATTCATTCTTTCATCCTACTAGGGTCACGGGTAGGCTGGAGCCTATCTCAGCCAACACTGAATGAAGACACGGTACACCCTGAACTGCTCGTCTGACCACTGCAGGACCAACACACACACACAACTAGGGGTGATTTGGAACGACCAATTAGTCTCATGTGCATGTCTTTGAACTGTAGGATAAAATCGGAGTACACAGAGGAAGCTCAGGCAAGCACGGGGAGAACATACAAACTCCACACAGAAACGCCGTCACCGAGCCCGGGACCTGGCTGCTGTGAGGCGGACGTGCCGACCGCTACGCCAACAATCCCACCCAGCATCAACAATAAAAACAGCACAAACAAGCAAACACACATTTCAACCCTGTGCCATTTCTGAGCTGAGACCATCATAGCCCCGCCCACTTGTCATCTATTGGCTCACAAAACCAATGCTTATCAACATACAGCCCAGCCAAATAAAGTCAGTGTAAAGCTAAAATACCAATAATGAATGAATAAAATAACAATGCTACAGCCAATGCATAAATATTAACAGCTTAATGGCTGCAAAAAATATCCAAAATATTATTGCGCACATTTAAATATATTATTACCATCCAAATATATTTTTACCTAATATTTGGATTTTTTTTTTCCTTTAAGCATGAGCCCATTTGACCAGTGCGCCAGAGGTGGCACTTAAGCCTAGTGTGTGTGTGTGTTTGTGTGTGTGTGTGTGTGTGTGTGTAAGTAAAAGAGAGACATGGCTAATAGGGTCCAGCTGTGTAAGTGCAGGGTGAGTGTCCATAGATGGCCTCATGTACCTGCAGTGTATCATAGCACCATGTACCTGATTCACATTGTCGTCTGTGTGTGTATGTGTGCGTGTGTGTGCGCTTGTGTAAATCCTCCCAAGATCCCCTAATAGCCCTGCAACTTGCTCTTTAAGTGGGCGTGCATCCAAAAAAAAAGCCCCGTTTCCCTTCTTAGTTCTTGTAATGCAATACATTAACAATATTAACTGATATTCAGTAACAAAGCAACTGCTATGACAGCAGATTGATCAGACATCCAGACACACACACACACACATTCAGACCAATATATTTGCTAGTTAAACTAATATAGAGCTTCTGCGCAAGTGGACTGCATGTTACCGACCTGCTGTAATGCTCTGCACGGTCAGACATCATAAAAAAGATGCATTAAAGCTCCTTTCAGAAGCAAAGAGGAGCCGGCCGGGAGGGAAGGAAAGGGAATGCGAGAGATTAAAATGAAGGAGGAGGATGTAATAAGTGCACAGCTCTCCGTTTTCTCCTCAGCAGCTGTTGCCTAAATACCTCTGTAATTAGAAAAACACCACAGCGACTAATTACTTAATTGGAGCGAGCCTTTAAAATAAAAATGAGGTCATCGGACTTCGGGGGGGAAAGGGTCAGATACACACCGTGGCTCCACCTACATTGACATTGACACAAACGTGTACAGAGACTAAAACCTACACAAACACAGCATGTGATTATATTGCTGCATATTATGTTATATATTATTATATGGCCAACTTTCCGTTTTCTTTTCTGACCCTTCTTATGATCCGAGCCTCGAGTCTATATCCGAGGATACGGCTGATAGGCTCACGGAGAGGTTCGTGGCCTCGGAGATTCAAATAATACAGAGCCCATGGCGAAATCTGATATCTGAGAGCGAGACTATGTATTTTTTTCACATTTTTACACCAGATTTAATATTAGGAACATTATGATGTTAAAAAAAGAAAATATATACCTCTGTCTGACCCGACGCTGGCTACGTTTTGGTGAAAAGGTGAAAAGTGCACTAAGAGCAATAGCTACAGCCAGTTGCTGAGTGACATTTAGCATGTGTGCACCATGGTTACCCGCTGAGTGACCCTTCACCCCAGTGTGTCCTAAACGTGATACCCAATCACTGAGGCTGCCCACCTTCGCAAATGTGTGTGTGTGTGTGTGTGTTTGGGACCACCGGCTACTTCTTGATGAGGTGAGAATGAGCCCACCACCCACCTAAAGCTCATAACCCTGAGCCCTTGTGGAACTCCTCTCATTCCCAGACCATAAATACAAAAAGTCCCTCAGACACCCTTGCACACATTCCCACATAGCTGCTTATGCTATTGTCCCCTCCGGCACAGATTTAGTCTGGAAAACTTTAGGGAGTAACCCAAGGCATGTGTGATAAGGCATTTTTGTCACGCCCAATATTTAAGATATATAGGCCACGTAAACAGGTGCCATTTGACAAACGAAGACCAGGAACAATGTCGAAAAGCTACTGGGAGGGGATAGGACCCAAGCAAGGAGAACGATGACGGATAATGCTGAGCTGAATCGACTGCTGGACACTCGCTTTCGTCTACAGTCATAGGGAAGCTTTGATGATGATGATGATGATGTGACAGAACAAGTAGAAAAACACTATGTACGAGTCGAAAAGGCTTGAATCTGCACTGGTACTGTCTGTAATTAGTAATATACACAGAGATTTTAAAAAAACCTCTACATATATACTGGTGGACAAATTAGCAGCCAGGATACCTCAGAGCACTGTAGGTCAAACAACTAGAAACGAAAAACAAATTAGTAACTAGAGGGGAACATAGAGAGCGCAATCAGCCAATCAGCATAGATAACGCAGCAAACTAGCCATACAAGGGTTTTAATTACCCATGCGCCCGTCTTACAATATGTCCTATATTATGTGGACTTGAACAAATTAGTGTAAAACCCTCACCCAAGGTCAAAGGTTAAAAGTCCAAATATGGTTTCGTATTATTGTTCCATAGTAACAGCATGCCATTTGTCACTCGGTTCAACGCCATCAGCGCTCTACCTCCGAAGCTTTGTGACCTTGCACTGACCTTCACCCTTGATCTTGACATTCCAAAATCAAACCATCTCTGGAACTTATGAAGGGTAGCGTCCCCGCCAGGTTTGGTGGAAATCAACGCACGTGTGTGGCAAACTGACGAACAATACCTCAGCCAAAACCTCATTCTGGGTGCACGAAATAACTCCATCATCACTTTTGCAAAAAAATAAAAAATAAAAAAAAGTCAGTTGTGATGTCATTAGGAGTCAGACATGTTGCTTCATGGCGAGAAGGTTCTGGCTTCGAGTATCACAGCCGTCAAGGGTCTTTCTGTAGGGAGCGCATGTTCCCGCTGTGCTTGTGTGGTTTTCCTCTGGGTTCTCCGGTTTCCTCCACACTCCAAAGACATGCACGTTATGTCCGCTGGCTACTCTTAAATGCTCAGTGGTGTGAAAGGCTGCCTGAATGTTGTCTGTATCAGCTGTGCAATAGACTGGTGATCTGTTCCCCATCCCTTGCCAGAAGTTAGCTGGGATTAGCTCACCGTGACACCTGACGGATGAGCGGTATAAATAATGGATGGGTAAAAATATATACTTGAACATGACGTGTTATTGTGAGGCGACACACGCCAATGCTACTCTGTTAATGCACTTGCCTACCTGACTAGCTCACCACATGACACCGTAATATCTGACCAACATAACTCTGGGCACCACATAAGCATTTTACCTTGATTTATCCACCGCTAAATATTACGCAGTCTGTACCGACCCTGCACCAGGTACAACTCAGCTATCAATCATGTTTTAGTTTTAACGGCTTGATTAAAAGCACACAAGCTCGTGATGTCCACAGATATCAAGTCAAGTTAATTAATTTGGCGAGGCTTATAAATAAATCGTCCTTAATGCAATACGGCGCTAGGACATTTACAGGAGGTCACGTGAGGTTATAAGATTGTGCCATGTGTTGCTCAATTTTCACCAAAATAAAGAAGAGTGTGTGTGTGTGTGTGTGTGTGTGTGGGAAGGGGGGGGGTGGGGGTGGGGGGGGTGTTAACGTACTTAATCACCTGCTCTTCAAAAGAAGGTGGGCCAGAGGTTTTACTTCAAATTTGTGGAGATGAAAAATCAATAAAAAGGTAATTGCTCATTAGACTGTTTTTTATCTCACAGACCTGTATTATTTATTAGATAACAGACTGTGACTCATTAAAACAGA
>JBCNYG010000008.1:24471151-24486393 GCA_039654305.1 Porochilus rendahli | reverse complement strand
GTGGGGGGGATGGGCGGGGGTTTTCTTCTCCCACACCAAAAACACACACACACACACACACACACACACACACACACACACACACACACAATTATACACAATGCATCCCTAACAAGGACTGTAAAGTTCACCGGACTGGTCATTTCATTACACTGAGAGACGCAAACCCACACACGTTCAACATATTATTACTACCGTCATATCAGAACGACCGTTTTAGAAAGTAGCCTAAAATTATTTGATACACCGGATATCACGGAGAAGTGGGGCTAGGTGTAAGAAGATAATCCAGCCAATAAAAACAGTATTCTAGAACTTGAACTCTATTTCATATTCTATTGGCTGGGATCTGTGACAACATCTTCCAAACTGAACAATAAATTCATATTGATATCAATATTTCGTGTAATTACTATAGAAATTAATTATGCTTCTTTTTTTGGAGTAGTGCACGTATCGGGAAGCCTTTCCTCTGTGCTATATACACTACTGGTCAAAAGTTTTGGAACGCCTCAATTTTTCCATGGTATTTTAAAATTAAAGTACAAAACAAAATCAAGTTGAATTATTTCTGTTGAACACAATTTCATGTAAATTCGTAGCAACGCTTTTTGCAGATGTTTGAGTTGAACACACTGAGGCCATTCTTTCAGTGAAGGAAATCAAACCGTTTTCCTGGAAATTTCTTCCCAACACTCTGTCCACTTCATCCCAAAGGAGTGAAGAGGTGTGAGTTTGAGACGCTGACTTGAATCTATCCGTGTTGTTCTTTTCTTCTAAGGCATTTCTGACATACCGTACCACTCACTTTTGTTCCTTTTCACGTCACTGTTTACTTTTCAATAGCATCTGAAAAATCTATCGAAACTTTTGACCAGGAGTGTATTTATATGGACTTTCTATCAGTAGCCATGAACTCTGGGTGGAAGGAAATGCAAATTTTCTGTCGCCCATCAATCACAGTAATACTAATAACTGAATGTATGTGGAAGAGGGTAGATAGCACCTCCATAACGGGTGGCTGGCTTCACATTTCGTGCAGGAAATATGCGTTGGCGTACTGCCTTCCTGGTTGGTGGAGGTTATATGATTAGGAAAAGCTGACCAAATTAGAAAAAAAATATGTGTGTGTGAGTGTGGTGGGTACTTGAACTAAGAGCGCTGCTATTACACTAAGAGCCACCAGCAGGACAACTGCATTAAGTAAAACTCATGGAACTATAACTATAAATCCATATCAGCAATAGGATTTCGATGATCATGCAAAATGTTCTGAGTAAACCTCTTAAAAGATAAAAACTTCAGAGAAAAGATTAAATTTTTTTTGTGCAAGCTGGTTTCAATAGACAAAATTTAGCCAAAAACAGGAATCAAAAATCAGCAAATAAAAAGAGACAACGAAAAAAAAATCAAACATTAGCCCCCAAAAAACAAAACAAAAAAAAAAAATCAGCAAAAACTTTTTTCAATAAATCAAATAATTTAAAAAATGCCAACAGAAATAAAAAAAAATTACACTTAAATAAATAAGAGACAAAATCAGGTGTAATATCTGCTGCTCACCAATGAAAACACCATGAATATAGCTTTCCACCAAGAACTTGTATCCTTTTCCACCAATGCAACCCCCCTATTTTTAGCTCCTAAAAATAACAGTACTGATGTTTCCAGATGTCAATTTTTTAAGCCCAATTTTGATTTTGTCTGATGAATAGATTGCTTCACCCATTAACAACTAATGGCATTCAATGTGCTTACCCAATTCAAATCACATGACCAGGAGGCTGGTATGCAAAAAAAAAAAAGTTTAAATATTTTGGTACGAAGAAATATAAATTTTCCGACGTTTTTTTTTTTTTACCTTTTCAAGATAACTTTTTAATGTTCAGTTGCCCTCAACAGCAAATACACATCATTTGTGTATGTGGGGAAATAAAGAGCACCTACTGAGTATAAGCCTGCTATTGGTGTCTGGAGACTGCAGAACAGCAGGCCCCTAACACCCTTCATGAACATGTAATGATCTCCACCTAAAGCTTGCTGGAGGGCTCTGCTCCTGAAATCCACCTGAGATCCCTTCTCCAGCAAACAGAAGTCTGTGTGTGAGTGTGTGTGTGTGTGTGTGTTTGTAACTGGTTTTAACACTTCTGTAGAAAGCTGTCCATATCTCTGGATGCTTATATAGTCCATGCAGCTTGGCTAATTTTACATAGCTAAAACATCCGATCTGGTGAATTATACTGGCTTACTAGCATCCGAACTGCGCCAGTCCTCGTCTCGTGCCCGAAATCCACTTAACCGCAAATCCTGCGCTTGCATTTAAGTGACATCAGCTTGTAAATTTGTCGAACAGGGTTTACTGTCTGCGTGTTTTAGAGCATCCCCTTTACTGCTCATGATTGCTGGTGACAATAGTGAAAAAGATGCTAATCTGCTATCGGCACATCTTAAACACGTGTGATTACACCTATAATCGTTCCGCTCTTAAGCCGTCTGCGGCTGGGAGATAAAGTGGCTTGGGGAGGATGCGAATTGAGACAGAAGAGCAAAAAAGATTGGATGGGTTACAGATTACTCACACGATGAATAAGTTTTTGTCCAAGATGGTGTCCCTGTCTTTTTCTTTCTTTTTGGAAGGCGACACATTCGGCTAATGTTGCCTTATCGAAGCCTGGTGCTGGCTGCCAAGGCCTAGTGGAGATGTTTACAAGACTAGGACAAGGCGGGGGTGGGGGTGGTGTTTCTAGTGGTAATTCCTTGGTGGGTGTAATCCAGGGGGATTAGAAGTGTGCGTATAGGGGATTATATGTTTATCGTTAGATGCTCATCTACTGTTTGCACAGTGAATGGCAGAGGAAGCAGTGAGGCGTTACCGGGGGATAGACCAACATAACACAACAGGAATTAAATGCTTGCTTTCTCATTAATCTGCTCCTCCATCTCTTGATTTGTGTCGGGTTCAGTGCCTTAATACTAGCAATCACAGGTGCCAGGAACTAGGGATGGAAGTCGTGCCAAAAAGCCAGCAGTTCCTTACTCTCCTCCATCTCTCCCTTATCATGGCGAACACTGAAGACATCTGCATGCTCCATGTGCACGTGTTCTGATTTGTCTGAGAATAATTAACTACAATCCCAAAAGTTAAAGACAACCAAACTATTATTCACACACAAGGCGGCAGCGGTTAGCACGTCCACCTCGCAGCAAGAAGTTCTGCGATCTGGCATTTCTGTGTGAAGTTTGCATGTTATATCATGCTTGTGAGGGTTTCCTCTGGGTGCTCGATTTTCCTTCGACAGTCCAAAAACATGCACATTGAGCTGACTGTCTGCTCCAGTTTGCCCCTGGGTGTGAGTGTGAATGGTTGTGTGTGTTGCCCTGCAGTGGTCTGGTAAACTGTGATATGGACTCAGCCTCAGTGTGACCCTTGTAGGATTTTGCTGTTGTTGTTGTTGTTGTTGTTATACTGTATTATTCCCGCAAGGGAAATTACTGCGTCTGCATTTAACCCATTCAAAGTGAACACACATGTAAACAATGAGCACACACACTCTCGGAGCAGTGGGCTGTTACAGATTGCAGCAAGCAGAGAGCACTTGAGGGTTGGGTGCCTTGCCCAAGGGCACTTCAGCCATGAAAGTGGAGGAAGGAAAGGTGCAGCTCACCTGTGTAATAGGTGATAAAAAGAAACATTCTACAACTAAATTGGGCTACTGGTTACATGACTGGGAATATTTATAAAAAAAAAAAAAAAAACTCATCATTCATTCATTTTGCTTCATCTTCTACGGCTTCGAGATCCTATGGCCACCAAAGCAGAACCTCTCAACACCATGACTGCGCCCAGAAATTCTATCCATAAAAATTATGAATATAACCGCTGACAAAGGGCATGTTGTTACCAATGCGGACCAAGCTCTGGCTCCGGCAATACAGAGACCGGACGACCCGTAGCAATGGACATGTGGACCGGTTGGGCAAACTCCAGTGCCCCCTCCAGGAACCTGCAGAGTGTGCAGAGCTGTTCGAGAGCGCTGCGGCCGGGACGAAAGCCACATTGTTCCTCCTGAATCCGAGGTTCAACTATCGGCCGGATCCTCCCCTCCAGTATTCCTGAATAGACTTTCCCGGGTAGGCTGAGGAGCCTGATCCCACGATAGTTGGAACACACCCTCCTGTCCCCCTTCTTAAAAAGGGGAACTACCACACGGTTTGTCAAATCCACAGGTACGGCCCCCGATGACAACGCAATGTTGTAGGGACGTGTCAACCAAGTGTGAAAAAAACATTTTTGATGTGTCAAAAAAACAAAACAAAAATCAGTCCTGCCGGCAGGGCCATTCGATATTATTTGTATATATATGTATGTATGTATGTATGTATGTATATATGCTAACACACACACTGACAGTCTTTGGAAGCATAATTTTCGACATAATCTTTATTCTGGTACCCAAAACTACATTTTTGTAATATGGATATGGATCATTTGTTGGCTAAAACAAAAACAAAAAAGTGTCAAGAATAAATTATGCACATCAAAAACAGCAAAATGGTCCCTGCCAAAATGAAAGTCATAACTGTTAGTATTGTAAAACTCCGTTTGTGCTCTTTGCAGTGATTGGCGGTGATACAGGCGGTCGTTTGGGTTGTACAGATGGTGATTTGCGGTGATACAGGCAGTAATTTGCGGTGATACAGACGGTGATTTGTGGTGGTACAGGCGGCGATTTTGTATAGGATTTCCCAACCACTCCTCAAACTGTGCAGATACACCTTGTGTTTTGCTCAAACTGCATTTGGTCCACCTTTGCAAAGTGACCTACACTTGTATCACGACTCATCATTTTCTCAAGTGCCCGAGTACTATCAATAAAGCCACAGAGTTTACTCCCAACCCTTTTACAAGTGCAGATATACAGAGATTTCTCTCCTAAAGTTTAATTGACTGTCAGTGTATGTACGTGTAAATATATACATACATAAACACACACTGCGAAATATAGGGAAAAAAACGAGTTGTGGAGGACCTTGGAACAAACACAGACCCATCCAAGATATTCCTGGGGAACAAATAAAAATTGAGAAGCCTTGAAATATCTCATTATCTACAGTACCATCAGGCTTTTTAAAGATTCTAAGAATCTGAAGAAATCTGTGCGCAAGGGAGCGAGAGGAAAATCAATATTGGAGCATGTGATCTTCAGGCCCTGAGGCAGAACTGCACTGAAAACAGGCATGACTCTATGATGGAAATCACTGCATGGACTCAGGAACACTTCCAGAAATCTTAGTAATGATATTTCCGTTTTAAAATGCGTACCAGTTAATAAACCTAAATGCAAAAGCTATAAGCAGTCAAAATACTGTGACCTTGATTTTCACCTTTCAGTGGCACTTAAGGTCAAAAGGTAACTCCCTCACTTGTAAAGTACCTGCCTGATTTACTATTAGTGGTCCATAGTAAAGCTAATAATAATGCATAAAACATTAATAATAATTGGACATTAGGTTTCATTGCGGCGGCTAAATGCAAAGCTATCTAGCTTAACACCTCCTTAATTGCCTTGATGTTCTCTGGCTTACAGTAGTGCGACTTTGGCTACATAATCGACAGCAGCACTTAATCAAATACCAGCGTTAATGTCTGCGGAACAAGAGTGTTCCTGTAATTAGTTATAGCAACTGTTCCTGTAATCAACGACGACATGTTTCTTTGTACAACAAGGCCACATCTTTTAATCTCTTTACTATTGGACACATTCGCTTTCAAATCCCTGTAAACTTGCCACTGATATCAATAATGAGTATTTAGGGAACCCTGCGATCTGAACCAAAGGCTCCTCCCCTGTCAGGGCTGCTGACCAATCGGAACGGAGAATTCAACTGTGCAGTAGTAGAAGTGAAACTAAAGGTTGTTTATCTTTTTATCATTAATAATCTTGGTTATTAAAGAGCATGAAAGCATAACCAAGTATCAAGAAAGAATGTAAAAAAAAATTTCAAGAAGCACACATGACTATTTTTTCTTTCTGGATTGTTGTGAGTAAAGAAGAACCAGAGGGCGTCACAACATTATCTTCATGAACATATCTATTCTTATCCACATACACCATACAGATGGAGCTTAAAGAGTCCCTGTTTGGGGACAGATGAGGGAAAGAAGAAGGGGGAAAAAAAGAAAGGGGGGTGCAAATATATGTGCTGGGGGAAAAATCCAAAAAAGAAAAGAAAAAAAGAAAAAAAAAGCCCTAAACTAACATTAATTCATCCACAGCACTTTCTGCAGGAGATGAAAGAACTCTGATGTACTTTCTACTATTTATTTATCCTTAAATGAGGGAATGAGCCACATACTTCTCCAAGCCCCTGATTGCTGCTTGAATAATTAGACAGAAATGTGCAGGAAAAGAGAGGGATTAATTGTTTATTTCTCTTCGCCAGCATTGAGTGTTGGAAGAGGTGTGTTTTTTTTTTCTTTAAAGACAGGAAAGTGGATGAGTGAGGAAGAGTACGAGGGGATGAGAAAACGGAGAGAGATAGGATGTCGAATGTGTTTTCGGAGTGCCATCAATCTCGCGGACAGGACGTTGATGTCTCCGTCGTCAGTGGACCGAACCACAGCAGTGGCGGGGGTGGAGTTGTTATGTCTAAATTTGCCGGACAGATCCACTGCCAAATGACGCAGGGCGGAATGACTGAAGCGTGTGCGAGCTTTTCGGGCGAGGTACAAGCGAGCTGGAAAAATAGCTCGGATCAACGAGCAAACCGAGAACAAGCGAGGCGTATAAAAAGCCGACAAACGACTCTGTCGGAGATGTTCCGAGTTTTTTTTTTCCCCCCGCCGCAAATGTTTCAAAAGTGGTGACACACAGTTGCTTGAAATTTTCATTTAAACAAATCCGAAGTGTTAAATTAGCAGGTAACACGAACTGTGCGGCTGTGAAGAGAAGCCATAATGGCACGTGGTTAAGAGAACGCTGTGGGTTAATGTGAAACACGTGTATAGAATCAGGCGAGGAGAGAAAGCAGAAGAAGTTTGTGTGAGAGCCTGACAAATGTATGTGAAATCCATTACAGAGAAGAAAACAACCCATCCGTGCCATCTGTTGCGGACCTGCGACTCCATATTAGAGCGGGCAGGTGTCTAAATATTTATAACCCGTGTGAAGTTTGTTCCTGTAGTTTCGACACGGGGAGCAAAAAAGGTCATTAAACGCAATCCAAACTAACAACTGCGTTGAAAATGAAAAGAAAGAGGAAACGATTAGAGGCACTTCAACATGCACACTAATGCACTTTCACTCTTCGTTATTCTGATAAGACGAGATGCTCTCTCTCTCTCTCTCTCTCACACACACACACACACACACACAGAACTGAAGTCAATTTGCAAGTTACACTGCCCCTTGATAAAGCAGGTGCTTCTTCAGCATCAGTGAGACACAAAATTGTACCACAAGTGTTCTCCTTTTCTGTCTTTTTCTTGTCTCCCGCCATTTGGACTCTCTTTCTCAGCCTCGCCAGTTCGCAAACACGTTTTCTTGGCTGGCTTGCATGATTATGAAAATGCACTTCACCCCATTAATCAGCATGTCTAATAAATCCTCGTGCCTCCTCCCTGACAGGGCATCAGTCAGCGGCTGCCGGAGCACCCACGGGACGGGGTCAATCACAAACTCATCAAATGCGTCATTTCGCCTCTCCATTTAGACAAGCGGCGCTTGTTTATGGGAAAGATATCAGGTGTTCTGGAGCGAGGGAGCGGCGCTGAAACACCAGCACCATTAATCAGGCCTTGATTGCAGGCGACGAGCAAGGCTGTTTATCCTAATTTCATTCATTTCGATCAACAAAGCAAACGCAAGCGAACGCAGCCATTAGCGGCGGCAGGATGGCACAATTATTTCCTTGTATTAAATAAAGTGATGATGAATGGGCTGGGGCAAACTAAAACAAAGAGAATTTTATTACTTCAAATTAGACCTCCAACTCCCCCTTGCTCCCTTCTCCACCTGACTAAGAAACAGGGGTGTATGAAAGGAGGCTTTTTAAAACTTTGGATAAATGACAGCCAATGCTAAAAGGGAAGAATTTAGGCTTTTCGAGCCCGCTTCCAATTACCGTCCGACTCTTAGTCATATTTAGTATTGAAATCAGTGGGAGAGCTAGTTAAGGCTTTCAGCATCAATATGAAGGCAGGCGAAAAAGGCAGGACTAGTTGGTTTTGATCATGTGAGACTAGCCATCAAAAAGCCCTAGTGGTATGTCGACGTGTCGCAACAGCATGGGATTGTAGACGCCACGTCTTTGGTCATTTAATGAAAAACATATTTTGTTAATGGGTGGAAGGGGGTGGACAGATAGCATGGCTCAAAAGTAATGGGGCAGGATATCAACAGTGGCATGTCAATAGGTCATCATCGACCGTCTTTGAAACACTGGTAAACTTAACAAATATAAAGAAATAAACAGATAAATACCCACACATACGCAGCATCACTTGCCAAGTAGTGGGATGTATTCGGCAGAAAGTGAACAGTCAGTTCTCAAAGTTGATGTGCTGGAAGCAGGAAAAATGAGCAAGCGTTTATTCATGTCCACTTGCTGGTATTGTGGGGTGATCCTGCTATCTGCGTCTGGTGGGCTTTGTACAACCGAGCCTACTGGCTCATCAGGGCTGAAGCTTATCCCGGTTTCAGAAGAGTAAATCAACTTTACTAAGTAAGTTCAGCTCTTCCTGAATGGGACGCATTTTACTGGTGCAGAGGCACACTTGCAGTTAAGACCATTCCCAGGGGTCTTAGCACAGTAGGGGTTTAATGAGGATTTACACCCACAACCTCTAGACCATGAGCCCAGTACCCAACCACTACACTACCAGTTCGTGGTATGCAGTGGTAACTACCCACCAAAGGGGATCAAAGAAAGGACAACCGGTGAGCTGGCAAGATGGGCATGGTTTCCCAAGGGGCGTGGTTTCCCATGGTTTCCCAAGGGGCGTGGTTTCCCATGGTTTCCCAAGCATCAGTGATGTGATCCATTTAAGAGCAGGACAAACTGCTGGAAAAAAGTATGTTGCTTTGGGTAAGGGAGTATTTGCTGCAATGACATGTCTCACAGTAGTGGCACAGTGGTTAAGGCTCTGGCTTACTGATCCAAAGGTCAGGGGTTCAAGTACCATCACCAGTCTGCCTCTGCTGGGCCCTTGAGCGAGGCCCTTAACCCTTGATCGCTGAGTTGTATTTATGATAAATGTCAATTGCACTGAATAAGAGCGTCTGCCAAACACCAGACATGTAAATGGGACGTAATGCTAACGCTGGCTATGATAGAAAGGTGGCAGCGCACTGCAGCTTGCCGTGTATAGGGCACACCAGTCAAGTGGTGCTAATGTTATCCCCACTTATATGAACACGTTCTTTAGTGAAATCAGTCGGGATGCTGGTTAAATCCAAAGTGCAGGAATTTTGTATTGTTACTATAACAAGATGAACCCAAAAAAAAGCATTAAAAGTGTCATTCAAACCTAGGTTTTATAATTTCATAATCTGGATAAACTATCCTTCAATAACCAAAGATGATATATTACTGTCTTGCTCCTAATTAGATAAAATGGGGTTTAAATGGACCTCATATAAATGTGCCAGTGGAGGAAAGAAGAAACTCTCAACATTCCCACTCTCCGACAGCGCCAGACAGCGAGCCAAGGTAACTAAATTAAGCAAAGTTTACTTACCAGTAAATGCTTAGCAAAATTTAAGGTGATTGCAAATTAGCTTTCATTCCACTTCAATGGCTCGCTTGTTTGAGGCTCATCTGCAAATAATTAGTGCATACATTTGCATGGAAATGATTTCGGCCATATGTTGTGGCGACTATGGGAAAGTAGCGGATGAAAAACATATTCTATTGTCGTTTTCTTATGGTAATTTGTACATATTGAGAAATCGCCATGTGGTTCTAAATACCACCAGCAACAAGTAAGGAAGGGGTGGGTGGGTGGTGGTGGTGGTGGGGGTGGAGAGAGAGAGAAAAGAGAACGTTAGTTAGTTAGAGGTGCGGGAGGAAAGCAGGAGAAATTATTCGGTTTGGATCAGAACACACACACGAGAGCCTACCAGATGCTGTTTGGAATCTGCCAATAAAGAAGGAGCCAAATTTGCACATGTATTTTAACTTCTCTGCCATCACAGCCAATTCCCTTGGTGCACTCAATTCCGCAAACCTTTTTTTTTGCCCCCCTTACTCAAGTTATAATGTACATCCAAACCTGTCTTCAACCTTACATTTAAAACAGATGGATGCAATAAACTAAGAGGTTTGGGTTGGAAAAGAAAATTCAGGGTAACGATATCCACATACACACATCGTTGTAATTTGCTGAATTCCTCGACATATTTTCACCTTGCTGAAAACTTTCATTACACTGCAAATCGGGAGCACTCGCCGGTCTTACAATATATACTAAAAATCAGGCTTGGTGTGATTGGTTTTGCTGAAGAATGAACTGCCTGGAGAGAAAAAGTACTAGGCGTGTATATTTTTGTTCTCCGATGGATGAACCAAGTAAACGTTCGCAAAGCCTAGCTTCTGGAGAAACTATATTCGCTTTAGCCTCTTTCTATCTTCCATCTTCTGGGCTCTAGCTAGTGTCCTGAGGGGGGCATCGGTGCCAGAATCGGTGCTAGAATTGGTGCTGCTCTGGGAGCCACTGGATTTGCAACCATGTTTTTCCATGTGTGGTAAGCGAGGACCCACTCCTAGATTCCTTGTTCAGTCTGGCTGGTTGGCGTTCGTCCTGCACAAGGAGCTGAATCATCAGGACTCTGGATTTCTTCTTCACATCCCAGTAATAATCTTGTTGGGAAGGAAACTCCCCTAGGATTTGTTGCATATATTGTAGTCAGAAGACCTCAAGTTACCTCGGTGTTGATTCACAGGGCAGTGATGCCCAGATACTTGAACTCCTTGTCTGGTTAGATTTGGTTTCCTTCGCAACGCAAACTGATCCTAACTTTGATCTTAGACCTTCTCCTGTACTGCCTCCCTGACCTGGATGGAATGTTCCGGATAGGGTGTACTCTAGGACTAGGGCTGAGGCCCTGTATTCCAAACAACTGAAAAAAAATAACAAAAAAAAAAGGCATGCTCATGACTCCACATCTTAAGTGACGGGTACCGTTTCTCTGACGCAAATTTCAGGCTTCAAAACCTGTCCTGTACCTTCACATCCGCAGATGACACAACTCGCATCTTTTGAAATACAGACCTCTCTGACAGACATCTGAGAAGCCGTTTAAATGGCCAGAAACACAACAGTCAGCCTCATAAAACATTCGTCCCAGTCAATCGGACATGAACACTGCGTACAGGAATGGGATTCTGGGGCAATCTTTCATGCTGCTAGTGTGTTTGCCTAATATAGCTAAGTGACTGAGGAGTGCGATAAGAGCTTATTCAGGTATTTCGGGTCCGGAGGGTTCTTTTTTGAAGGGTATAATTAGCCTTGATGGAATAGTTGACTGGAACAGTGAGGTAATAGCACATAAATCTCCGGAGATCAATGGGTGCTGGCTGCAGATTACAGAGCACCACTCCGTGATTAAGCCATCTTTAAAAATCAGCTACCACGACGTCCACCTTTGTGGACTGTCGGTTGGTCTTGTTGTACTTGTAAGAGCACTTTTTCTGTCTGGACTGTTGTATGACCAAAAAATAAAATAAAATACCCCTTAGGAAGAATAGCTCTGTCACATGATCCAAAACCGGTACATGACCGAGACCCAAAACAAGACTAAACTTGTTACTAGGATTGTGAGGCTTTTAAAAGGGGTGCTGTTGAGCAAGTGATGTTTTTAAAGAAGCCAAAAGTTGTTCAGTGGCAATTCTAGCATGTTAGCTGTGCAACAGAAATAGAAATAATAAACAAGTGCTGATAACACTTTTATATTAAGGGTCACTAAAGTAATATTATTTTTTTATATTCTTTATTAATCTCTCAAGGGAATTTTGGCTATGCACACACACGTAAGCAGTGAGCGCACACACACTCGGAGCAGTGGGCTGCCACACATAGAGTGTGTGGAGAGTAGTTGGGGGGTTAGGTGCCTTGCTTAAGGCCACTTCAGCCATGAAGGTGGAGGTGCTGCTCACTCTTCCCACCTGCACACTTTCGTCCTGCTGGTTCGGGAATCAAACCAGCAACCTTTAGGTCCCAAACTCACTTCTCTAACCATTAAGGCCATGGCTCGCTTTATAGAACTGTTTGAGTAAATTTCCAGGTTAACTTTTACATTTGTAGGTTTGAATCCAAGTTTAAAACTAAAAAATAACTGCGGGAAAAAGTTATGGAATGTAATCTAACTGAAATGTAAGTATGTGTTTAGTTTAATGTTTTAATATTTGTGAAATCGTATGATTTTGAATATGCAAAACATTGTAAAACACAATAAGGTTTGGGGAAAATAATTTTTTTATAATGATTACCAATTAATAATTATAATAACTAATTACTGTATTATACTACCTTAAGTTGTATACAAAATATTATGCCATATGTTGTTTATCTCATCTCACTCATTTGCTAAACCGCTTAATCCCATAAGGGTCGTAGAAAGGCTGGTGCCTATCTCAGCCGACACTAGGTGAAGGTAGGGCACACCCTGAACAGCTTTCCAGACCATCCCAGAGTCAACACACACAAGCATTCATACTCACATAGACACCTAGGGGTAATCTGAAACAGCCAATTAGGCTGATATGCATGTCTTTGGACTGTGGGAGGAAACCGTGAGAACCCGGAGAAAACCCACACCAGCACGGGGGAGAACATGCAAACTCTGCACAGAAACCTGAGACTCGAACCCAGAACTTTCCTGCTGTGAGGCGTACGTGCTAATCGCTAGGCAGATATGCTAATCCCTACACTACCGTGCCATCCCATTTGTCACTCATTATTAACAAAACGAACATACACCTATATTATAGTGATGCACAGGTTCATGATTCCTAACGTTACGTGATGGGTGAAGGTTAGAAAACGATTATATCTTAAGAAAAGACATCCTACACAAGGACATATGGAGAGAGTCGGGATAATAAAACTGTAAAGTGAATCATTTGAGTAGGAAAAAAAGGATAAACTTGTCAGCAGAAGCAGGTGGGTGTATTGCACTCGTGGTGCGTGTCTATACTGTACGTTGGCATTGTATACAGATTAGCATGCCACGCTATTGTGATTTATGCTGCTGTGACGCTGATTATACACGGCCCTGTTTTATACAACTGTTCGTTCTGATGAAGTGTGACGAAGTGTGTGGGGTGCTGGGGGTTAGTGAGTAAACAGCTGAAGTTGATCTGAAACTGAAAGGTTGTTTAAGAAGAGATTATCTAAGCAAGAATTAGAGAAATGGGGGGTAATCTATTACATAGCAAAAAAAAAAGCGTTGCATCTGTCTCAGATGAAATCTGTCTGGGTGTGCCTATTAGTGCTTGTTGGGATGTATATATGGGTGTGTGTGTGTGTGTGTGTGTATTGGAGGGTCAGATATGTAGTTTGAACTCACAGATGTCGTAGGCTGTTGTTGGCGTACAGACGTCCTGAGGCGTCTGTGAGCCTTAACACCCCCGTTTAGTGCGAGTTGTTATCCACGTGCACGGATATTATAATTCAACATGTGCAAGTTCTTCTAAGATGGTTTGCGTTCCTAAATCTGAGTGATGCTCCATTTACTCAAGGTCTATTCCTCTGTTATGGTGTTTTGATGCCCTTTGACCTGTGAGACCTTGGAGCCTCCCTCATATATCTGGTGAATGCAGGGTACACCTTGAAAAGCTCACCAGACGATTGCAGGGCCGACACACACAACCATTCACACTCACACCCGGGGCAGTTGAAGTCTTTGGAAACTGGAGCACACAGAGGAAGCCTAAACGGGCACGGGAAGAACATACACACTCCGCACAGAACCCAGAACGTTCTTGCAGTGAGGCCGACGTGCTCCAACTTCGTTGGGTTAAAACTGAATTTACTGTAATGATATTAGCCACACCCATCTTATACATTTTTAGTTTGGGTGTATAACTGTAAGTAATACTTGTGAGCTGTTGTGAAGCAGTAAATAAATAAATACATAAACTTAATACGCTGTATGTTAGAAAAGGATTTTAACATTAAATCCAAAAAAATTATATATATATATTATTTTTTTATATATATATATAGCTAGATTTAGTGTCATATTAGCCACACCCAACTTATACATATTTACATATGTATAATCTCAGTTGTGAAGCAATAAATCAATAAATGAAATACCAAAAAGAAAAAAAATTGTATGAATATAAAATTTAAAAAAAAATTTTTTAAGTAAAATAATTGTTCAATTTTTAAAAAGGTATTATTTAAAAATATTAAGCATTATTCAAAGGGATGAGATATAAAGGCATTAAAATGCAATAATATAACAGCTATATTACAATAATATACAAATGAATATATTATAAGGTTTTTATATTAAGGTTTTTTTTTCTGAACCAAAAACCAATTTATATTTAAATAAAAATTGGTGAAGTAAAATAATTACAGAAGTTTTTTTTTTTTTTTAAATAATTGTACCTTAAGTTTTAACTTGGGGCTGTATGTTTGACACACACACACACACACACACACACACACACACACACACACACACACACACACACACACACAAAATCTGCCCCACACACATATCCCCACAACACTTTCCCCTTTCACAGAGGGACACCACTGAGTGAAGGAAGGGGATTGTGTGTGTGTTTGTGTGAGTGAGTGAGAGAAAAGAGAAAGGAAAAGAGAGAAAGCGGGAGAGCTCATTACAGATCTGCTGGGGCCCCTCCACAATAGGCCCTGAGCCACTTACGAGGGGATGATCTGCTGCGCACACACTCCCGGAGTCCATCAACACACACACATAGACTCGCACCCTTGCGGCTGGGAGAGGATTTAGAGATCTCAGGAGACTTGGGCAAAAAAGGAGTGAGCGAGCAAGGGAATACAGAAGAAAAGAGGAGAGGAGCGAGGCGGCTGGCGGGCGCACAGACGAGCAGCAGGGCTTAAAGCATGGCACGGCTCTCCGTCAGGAGAACATTACCATTCCAAAACCAGCCAACATCTGCTCTATCACAGAGAGAGAGAGAGAGAGAGAGAGAGAGAGAGAGAGAGAGAGAGAGAGCGAGAGAGAGAGAGAGAGAGAGAGGGA
>JBCNYG010000008.1:24336791-24352677 GCA_039654305.1 Porochilus rendahli | reverse complement strand
ATTCATTCATTCATTTTCTGAACCAATTAATCCTAATTAGAGTTGCAGGGAACTTAGCGCCCATCTTAGCTGACTTTGGGCGAGGGCAGAGTACACCCTGGACAGCTCACCAGGTCATCGCAGGGCAGAAACACACTGACAGTAACCCAGTGACCTTTACTCTTTACGAACAACAGCAATGTTTTTTTTTTACATGTCTCTTGCCAGAGACAGTGACAGACATGGCTGGCCATTGATAACCCAGTTAGTGGTACTAGGGGAAATTGTTATTTTGCTTTTATATTAGCGGAGTAGCATAATTAAGAAACCTTTGACGTGAATTTGCATGGCTTGTACGTCTGTCCAGTGTCTGTATGTATTGCAGTGCTGACTAGCTGTTAGATATCAAATTGCGGATTGACTGCTCACTCTTTCTAAGGAACTTGAAAATTACTGACATCCAGGAATGTATACTAAGACCATTTCTGTTTTTGAAAACTTCTAGTTTTTTTTCTTTCTTTTCTTTACAGGAACAACATCTAAAATTACAAAAAAGATCAAATAAAAATTATTTTAATGAGCATTTTTGCTAATGTTTCAACAGATTTTATCCTCAAAACATGGTTTAAACTTTTCAAACAAATAGTTAATTATGAACAGAAAAAATGCAGCAGACAGAAATCTGATGGTGATCTCGGCTTATAGCCAGTGTCTGAATCTGTATATTAATATTAAATGTTCATTATGTAATTGGAGGAGGCTAAAAGAACAGTTTCATTTTCTCAGCTTCATAGTGCCAAAAATTCAGGTATTTTGTACATTAGAAAGGTTCAGCTCATTGTTTACACAATAATATACAGATGAGTTATTCCGATTACATAAAGCCAACAAATATTTAAAAATAAATAGTTTTCCCTTAATTGGTCCAGACTATGTTACTAATCCTAATTTTTCTAAACATGATTTATCTAGATGTTCCACTGATTTTCTTTTCCTAAATAAGATAAGGATAACTGACGTTCCCCCCAGTAATGCCTGTAATTTCATTTTAACACTCTACTGAATTCAACAGCTGTTTCTACACCAGCATTTAATTTATGATAATTTGTTAAATATTAATGTGTACCACCATCTTAATATGAAGAATCTATTTGGCTGAGTTATTTAAATTTTCGCTGAGAAATTGATTCTGCGCCTGCAGACCTGAAATCTCTATAAATTTTTGGCGGAGGGAAGAGACGGAGAGATGAGACAGAGAGATGGAGGAGGTGGAGAGGGAGAGTGAGACAGTATGAGAGAACGAGGGAGAGGGAACAAAAGAGGTAGAATTCGGGAGGCGGGCGGAGGGGGAGGCGGGGGGGGGGGGGTGTTAGGGGGGTGCGGGGGGTTCGAGGGGTTGCTGCGGAAGTGTGATTCCCTCTGTAAAAGTTTATCCCTCTGGCACCATTATATAAGCATACATATGGGACAGTCAGAATGGAAGACGACACTTTAAATGACATTATTATAAAATGCAATACTCCTGGAATGATCCTTTATTGAATTAGGCCCCATGATCCAAGATGAATTTCCCACTTACCTAATCCATCAAGGGGGGAATATTAAAAGATAGGTTTCAACTAGCATTAGAATCTCTCTCAGTCTTTACTTTCATTATTTTGAATTAGGGTGCTGCTAGGGGAGAGCCTCTTAATGAGAATTACTATGATTCAGTGGCCCCGGCCTGGCTTCTGACAAGTAAAATATTAACTCTTCCGTCACAGCTGTCTGAATTAAAATACTTGGGAGCAGCGGACGCGTTAAATTAAATTGGCCTTTTATGTTCCTTACACGGCTGACCCCCTGTGGGGCTGGAGTGCCAAGGACTGTCACCGTCAACGTACATGGAACATCGAGAAGCAAGTCAGATAGAACGAGTGGGCACTGCCACTGGGAGACGGAGTGCTATCAGGTTTTTACCTGTTCGCTGGGAATTCTCTCTTTCTCCGTAGGAGTAGACAGCATTCGTCATTCCATCTAGTTACACCTCGCACTACATTCTGTATATACGCCGTAAAATTCAGTCTTGCTAACTTCCATGACCGCTGATGATTAATGAATTTAATAGCAGTCGATTATATCATGAAAATAAGGACACACGGGCGGAGCTCTGGTATACTGAGGGCGTTCTGGTGTGGAGTTTGCATGGTCTCCCCCTGGTTTCCTCAATCACTCCAAAGACATGCACACAAGGCTCATTGGTTGTTTTGAATTGCTCCTTGGTGCGAGTGTGAGTGCATGTGTGTGTTGGTCCTGTGATGGACTGGTGAGCTGTTCATGTACTGTGTGTTCCCCCAGTGTCGGCTGAGATAGACTCCTACCTCCCTGTGACCCCAGTAGGATTTAGTGATTCGGCAAGTGAGTGAGACGGTGAGAGAGTGAATGAGTGAGTGAGAAAGAGAGTGAGTGAGTGAGAGAGTGATTGAGTGAGAGGGTGAGAAAAAAATGAGTGTGTCAGTGAGTGAGTAATGGAGTGAATGAATGAGTGAGTGAGTGAAAAAGTGAATGAGGAGGAGTGAGTGATTGAGTGAGTAGGAGAGTGAGTGATTGAGAGATTTAGTAAAAGAGTGAGTGAGAGAGTGAGTGAGCAAATGGGTGAGCAAGAGTGTGAGTGAATGGGTGAGTGAGTAGGAGAGTGAGTGAGTGAGAGAGTAAGTGAGTGAGTGGGTGAGTGGGTGAGTGAGTGAGTGGGTGAGTGAGTGAGAGGGTAAGTGAGTGAGTCAGTGTGTGAGAGAGAGAAAAAGGGTGAGTGAGAGAGTGAATGGGTGAGCAAGAGTTTTAATGAATGGGTGGGTGAGTGAGTGAATGAGTGAGTGAATGAGTGAGTGAGTAGGAGACTGAGTGAGTGAGAGAGTAAGTGAGTGAGTGTGAGAGAGAGAGAGAAAGGGTGAGTGAGTGAGAGAATGGGTGAGCAAGAGTTTGAGTGAATGGGTGATTGAGTGAGTGAGTAAAAAAGTGAATAAGAGCGTGAGTGAGTGAGTGAGTGAGTAGGAGAGTGAGTGAGAAAGTAAGTGTGACAGTGAGTAAGAGAGTAAGTTAGAGAGTAACGAGAAATTGAGTGAGAGAGTAAGTGAAAGAGAGAGTGAAAGAGTGAGTGAGATGTGAGTGAGAGAGTGAGTGAGAGAGTGAGTGAATGAGTAAGTGAGACAGTGAGAGAGTGAGTGAGAGAATAAATGAGAGAGTGAGTGAAAGAGTGAGTGAGATGTGAGTGAGAGAGTGAGTGAGAGAGTGAGTGAATGAGTAACTGAGACGGTGAGAGAGTGTGTGAGAGAATAAATGAGAGAGTGAGTGAGAGAATAAATGAGAGAGTGAGTGAGAGAATAAATGAGAGAGTGATTGAGCAATTGCGTGGTGGCATTATGTACATTATTGCAGGCAAAAACATATATATAAAAAAATGATGCGCATGGTTGTGTGTGCATGTTGACCCTGTGATGGATCCCGCCTTAACCTAGAGTTGATTGACAAAAGCCCCAGCCTCCCCCATGACCCCAAGTAGAATTAAGCAGTTCGGAAAATGAACGAGTGAATGAAATAAACATGTACTGCATGGACTGCGGTCACTTTCAGTCCTGGTGATGGCGTGTTTGGCTGAACAATGCCTCTAAAAGGAAGTAGAGCTGAAACAGTTACTGAAAACTCCTTGCTCAGCAAGCACTTACTCTTAACTTCCTATTAAACTCTTTCTTTTTTTGCATTATGTATTGGCGTGCCCCAGCACCATGGAATATTCAGTTAGGTTACTGAGAGACGCGCCTTTACCCTGTTCCATGCCCTCATGTTTTAAACAAGCGGTGCGTGGTCAACTTTTGAAAGTGCTAGTTAAAGCGCTGATGATCTTGTAATCAGGCCTTAATAAATGGAGAGTGAATCAAATTTACATCCGCCCCTGACAAAACCTGAAAAAAGACCCTTTTGGTACGGGATCTTGGCAAAGGCAGAAGGAGAGGCCAAGATGCAGTGTACCAGCCTGGGCGGCTGACTTCCGGGCCCAACTCTCCTGTACTCGCGCCAAACCGCCCGCTCACCCTGAACTCTGAGGTCAGGCTGCCAGGCTTTCGGAAAAGTGGGAGAGCGCTCTCTCCCTACGCCTGTGTCCCTAGCAGCGCTTTCCCTCCGACCGCATTGCTGGAGGACCCCAGAGTCCTTGCGCTCCGTTTGAGCTCTTTAGAAACAATCGATTTGCAGAGAGGGCGAGAAAGAGAAAAGGGAGGGAAAGAAGAGAGGGAAAAAAAAAACCATGCACACAGCTGTGACCTTGGAGTCTGGAAATGTTACACTTTAAATCGTTGAATTTTTCAAAAATAATAACATGCCCCAGGACATGTCATCTCTCCTCCACAAAAAAAATAAAAATAAATAAATAAATAAAATATGACAGGAATACATGAATGAAAAGAACAGCTAAAGATATAACAAGTGCAATGAAGCTGTATGTAAAAGGCGTTATGTAGGCTTGGAGGTCTTGTTTTCAATTTGAGATATTCTGATCGGCAATAATACACTTCACAGAGGTCGGTGCTCTCGGCCGCTCTGTGCACTCAACCAAGCCAGACTTGGAGACATCTTCAACCTTGCATTGCAAGAGAATGCCCTGAGCATCTGTTCTCTACCTCCTTCTCCATTTTAGCACTGGCCCGTGTAAATCACTTAAGCAAAATCCCACACGGCCATGTTGGAAAGAACATTCGCACAAGCGGTTTCCGACAAGAAAGATGTGGGATGATTACATGATTAGCGTAGCATCAGTGTAGCCCTGGGCATTCATCTATACACCACCTACACTCTCCAAGAGAGGGGGAAGAAATCAATGTTTGACCTGAGGCAAATTATTCATACGTTTAATTGGATATTTATGCAATTTCCATTTGCCTTCTGACCTGATGATGTTTTAGAAATTATATCTTAGAGGCCATTACGTTAATTGGTAGCACACCTCTAATTGTTACAGCGGAGATAATGACTCTTAGTTTGGTAGTTCTCTTTTATACAGTATTCAGCTGATACAACCTTAATTGGTCATGGTCTTCAAACAGTTGAAAACCTCACTGGAATGGACGCATGGTTCTTTGTAGATCATTGGACAGAGAAACATTTGCTACCAAAAAGACAACATTCATTCATTTCATTCGTTCATCAATAGCACCTGCATTATCCTGGTTAGAATCCAGAGCATACATCTCAGATGGCATACCAATCTATTACTTCACAGCATACACATCCGGACACATCCCGGGACATTGGAGCCAGAATGGATCCATGTAGACTCAAGGAGACCATACAAAACTACCCAGACAGCGTCCGACTCAGGACTAAAACCGAAGACTCTGGAGCAGTGAGAGAGCACCGACACCTGCCCCACTGTAACTATACGGGCATATGGGGCATATGATGATGTCATAGAAAGGGCTCCTACAACCCTGGGACATCCCACCAGCAGAGAGTTACAGCTTTTTATTCATTTGTCAAACCGCTTTATCCAATTTTTGCTATTCACACTCACACCAAGGGGCGGTTTCACTCATTCACTCCCTCACTCCCTCACTAATTTGCCAAACCGCTTAATCCTACTAGGGTCACAGGGGGCTGGAGCCTATCTCAGCCGACTCTGAGCAAAGGTGGGGTACACCCTGAACAGCTCGCCAGACCATAGCAAGGCCAACACACACGCAACCATTTGGACTGTGGGAGAAAACCAGAGTACCCAGAGGAAACCCACACAAAAATGAGGAGAACATACAAACTTCACACAGGAACCGAATACAGGACTTCCAAGCCTAATTACCACTCAATATCCAAAAGCCAACAAGGCTACTTTTGTTGATTATGGGTTAATATCAGAATCAATAGCGCTTACACATGCACTCGATCTGCTGATTTCAGGCAGTCACCGCTTCAAATAAGCCTTGTATATTATCCTGACTGGCTTAAACCAACATTAATCAGCCTACTTCGTCTGTCAATAAACCCAGTGGCTGTGATCGCATTGCCATTAGTCTGAGAAAAGCCTCAATAATCTGGATCTATCCACTACATCTTTTGTGAGGACCCTGTGGCTACTTTTGCTTGTCCATGCTTGAATTTTGCCAATGCAAAATCAATAGAATTTATCCACTTGTTAACTCATCAATTTGTACCAATCAAAAGTTTTATGACCTCCTTTCTTTTTTTTTCTAACCCTACAGTCAACTTCTTTCGTCCCAGATGTTGGGCTGTAACGTTTGAACCAGCTGCCTCTTGAGAGACCACCGAGATCAGCTTGAGTGCCCTGTAGTGGTACCATGTATCTTCTGACAGCAGGTTTTCAAAATGACAAAATCCATCCTCATGTATTGATCAGTTATTCCTCCATCTCTAGGATGGTCACCTCCTGGTCTCCTCCCTTCTGCCTTGACTCGCTATTGATCCTGCACGGTGATTGGTCGAGTGGTAATTTGAGACGGACATTGACGGATGGCCACCAACTGTTTTTCTTTCGTCTTATCCTCCTCTCCCGGGGTGATGAAGTCACACTGCAAGTGACACTGCCAGACTGGGACCAATTGGAGGAGCAGTAACCTTTAAAACCAATAGAAGATGTCTGTTCAGAGAGGGTTTGCCTTGTCCTTTACAGATGCCCCTTAGGCATTGGCTGAATGGCTCTCATAAATACACTTCCACAGTAGGGCTAGTTGAAGCAATGCTGCACAGACAGATCTTTCTACCAAAGCTGCACTGAGGTTACAGACCAGACTGAAGTACATAGGGTTATATAGTGATGTGCCATTCCAATTATTAATGTTGTGATTTCTGCATATTGGTGACTGGTGACTTTTGCAATTATTTAATAAATGTTGATGGGGGTTTGGGGGGGGTTTGCGCTTTAAAATGAAATTTCCTTTGGTGCCGAGGTGACATGCAACAGAGGATTCCCCTTTAAAAGCATCGCAGCCTCTGTAATTGCATGCATGATTTAATAACAGTGTAGAATATAATCAGACAGTTAACAGCCTGATAATGTGCGCTGAGCTTCGACTGCTTGACAACTCAATCGTTCAAAACTGTTTTCGTCACGTCACCGGGAGAGAGGAACAAAAGAAAATGAGAAATTAGACGTTCTTTGAATCGTCAAACGATCTAAAGACTAGGCCCCGTTCAACCTGACATTGAAGTAGCCTGGAGGTGGCATAAAATAACTCTCAAAGGAATCATTCTCAACAGAAAGTGATAACTTCACCTTTTGAACAGATCACATATGCTCGGTGCATTTTTAGAATTATATTTAATAGCCCGATTTAAAGGTTTACGAAGCTAGGATGTAGGTCTTTGAGAGCAGGAAATAGGGACGGTGCGGTGGCAGTAATGGATGAGGTTGGTGTAAACTGAAATCTAGCTTGGGTTTGGTCTGGGCAGCGAGGCTTCAAGATGCAGAACTTAAAATATCTGTTCTTGAATTAAGTGCACATGGATAGAGGCCACAGGCCAAGCCACAGGGCACTTCCACTTCTCATTTACAGGACATTAACGACACTCGATAAAGGATAAAGTAATTTAATACACACTACTACACAACTCAGCCTTCAGCCTTCGCTAGGCTGCTGAACGCTAGCAACTAAATGTCTTCTTTTTCTCAATCTTTGCTTATCTATATAATTTTTTTCTATCCTCAGTCATTTATTCATCTTTTTTTTTTTTTTTACATTTTGTTTTCGTGATCATGACCTTTAACTTTAAGGCATGCGTTCATAGATGCTAAGCTATCAATATGCACTGTATTCGGTTAGCAAAGCTAAAGCGATATGTTGACTTTTTTGTGTCAAGGAAGAAGGTAAGGCTTTCATGCCAGTCACCTTTTTTTCTTTCCCCTCCTTTTTTTTTCAGGGGAGGGCTCGCGCGGGGAGTAATTTCAGCGGATTGTGAGCGGACAGTAGCTCCGCTGGGATCGCTGGCAATCATGGGGGGAAACAATGTTTACATCGATCACCTGTCAGGAAGATTTATGGCTTCATTTTGCTGTAATGGAGAATTAGTGGGAAGATTATCAGGGACTCAACACTCGCCGCTTGTTACCCCGCTGTCCAGGCCGGCAATTTGTCTCCCCTGAAGCAGCCGAACACTTGTGACGGCACGGCCGCTCGCCCACTAATTCAATCGTGTGAGAATGCTGGAATTAATTTGTTACAGGAACATTTAAATAAGGGGCTGTGAACAATAGCCGGGCGCGGCTCAGCTGAACATGCTGGAAAGGAATAGAGTGATCTGCTGGATTTATTGTCCCGGGCAAGATATCGATACTTCGATCTTGGAGCCCTTGTCAAGGATTTAATGTGTAATAATTCCCAATTTAGAGCTGTTCTCAATGATCATGGCTGTGAAACCAGAGCAAGTCATGGGCTCATTCCCGAGGCCTGCTGCTAAGGCTTGGTGAATGTAAATGTAAAAGGGGGGTTATCTCTGCTTATCGGTCCTAGTACCTGTAACGTTCCTGACACGGCTCCTATTGCTCTCACTGCCTGCTGGGAGCTAAGTAAGTCTAATAAGGCACATTTACACAAAACAATCCATAACACATGCCAACACTGTAATCACTCCATGGCTAAGAACAGCAAGCTCGAGGAGTCAGAGAGACCAAGAGACACGTATGCAAATAAATGCAATTTGCACTTTTCTAATCAAATTTATATTGGGTTATGTATTTATTTCCATGGAGGCAGATTTAGCCTTAACCTCCAAACATCCAAAGTCCAATGTTGTGTTTTGTCATTTCTCCACACCGCTTCTGTTTACTACGACACTTGATCAAACAGGAACCCTTCAATCAAAAAGAACCCTGGGGAACATGTAACACCCAGTGGCCCTCATATGAGGACCTTATAAGGACATATACACAATACACTGCGATTGAGGGGAAATATGATGTCTCCGTGTGAGCACAGTGGGGTCTTAAGAGGATAAGTAAACCTTAAATGAGACTCACTTTAATGCTATGTGTCCACTCGCAACCTTGCTTGGATGCATGGTATTTATTTAAAGGAAGACTCTAGATATACATCAATAACATGTTCTGGCGAGCTGTTCAGGGTGTATCCCACCTTCACCCAGTGTTGGCTGAGATTGAGATTGGCTCGAGCCTCCCTGCAACACTTATAGGATTAAGGGCAGTGGTGGCTCGGTGGTTAAGGCTCTAGCTTCCACTACCACCAAGCTGCCACTGTTGGGCCCTTGAGCAAGGCCCTTAACCCTTAGTTGGCCAGTTGTATAAAAATGATAATTGTAAGTCTGCCATATAAGAGCATCTGTAAATGTAAATGTAAGGAAGTGAGCGTATGCCATCTCTCCCTCCCGTGAGAGCTCGGCCAATTAGCTCCCGTCGACTTAAGGCCACGGATGGCTGTGGCTTTGAACTTGCGATCTATGTTGACAGTCGCGCACCTTGTCGATGTGCCACTCAGGAGTCTAATGAATTCATTTTTAAAGAGGACAATAGCTTAAATGTCATGAATGGTGAAATCAAACAAGATATAATTATTCATATTGGTGGAAATTTGGTTCTAGGACACTAGACATGAATTGGGTTTATATATCACGTTTGTTTGGGGTTTGATCTCGGTGTGATCTCAGTATTCGAAAGCTGTTCAACCCAGCAAGATTTTAAAAGTCCATACAGGATTCCATTCCATTCCCCTCCATACTGGGCTCAAAAACTCTCAACTCCTTTTGCATTGCCTAAATATCGACAAGTATTTTGGATATTGGACGACAGGGGCGTAGTTGTTGGTGTCTGCCTCACTGCAAGAAGGTCCTGGGTTCGAGTCCCATATTTTTCTGTGTGCAGTTTGCCTATGCTTGTGTGGGTTTCCTCTGGGTATGCTGGTTTCCTCCTACAGTATAAAGACATGCATATTAGGCAAATTGCTCCAAATTACCCATAGGTGTGAATGGTTGTGTGTTTGCCCTGCAATGGTCTGGCAAGCTGTTAAGGGTGTATCCCTCCTTCGCCTAGTATCGGCTGAGATAGGCTCCATCCACTACCATGATAGGATTAAACAATTTGGTAAATGACTGAGTAAGCACTGTATGCTACAGTTTGGAGCACTAAACAGAACTAACTTATTTGTTTTCATGATTAATCACTTTAAACAATGCGTGGCTCATTACGTGACTTTTCCCGGGTTTTTCCCAGACGGGGTCACATATAGACACCATTCTGCTTTCTTACATTAGCACTGATGTAATTATTGTTATTGTTGTAATGAAAGTGAAACAATTACAATAAAAGAAGCTATTTCTGTTGGAGATGACTGACAGCTCTGTAGCTAAACTTGGAGAGATAATCATGGCTGCAGGCATTTAGTTAACGAGTGCAGTAAATCACTGTCATTTTGCTCGAATGGCAAAAATGTGCATTATACTCATGCGAAAAGTCATTTGGACCTGACATATTGTACAAAGTTGTGTCATATTATAGGAGCTCGCAAAGTGTAAAAAACAAATAGTCTGAAAGAAAAAAACGGCACGGTGGCGTAGTGGTTAGCTTAGTAGTGGTTAGCTATATCAGCCGACTCTCATAGAGGGCGGTGTACACCCTGAATAGCTCGCAAGAGCATCTCAGGGCAACACACACAACTGTTCACACTATCACTGACACCTAGGGTTGTCACACCAATTTTGGAATAGTCAATTAGCCTAAAGTGGAAGTTTTTGGACTGAAGTTTTTAACCCTCAATCTTGGACTTTTCATCTTTCTACGAATCTGTGTTGCACTGCCAAGTTATCTCACGTGCACAAGATCTTCCCCGGTCACGTGGTCTTGTAATTAGTAACGTTATTGTAAAGAGACACAGAACCAAAACAAGATTTAGAACTGGTGAGTAAGAGATACTAAGCCCATGAGCAGGGACAAAATTAACTGACAATGGAAGATAAACCACACAGACTATTCACTCGTGAATGGGTCCCTTTAAAGTCACTAAAACAAGTCCTCACACCTTCTTAAAACAACCTAAACATCACACCTGTTTTATTTCCTGACCAGGCGTAAATCCACCTAAAGTTCACTTTATCGCTATATGTATGGCTCCTATATGACATATAGATCATAAGACCTTTGATCAGTGTCTATTACTCGAACTGAGGCGTTATATGCTTTCCAATAACTTTGACAAATTTTTCCCAGTCCCCTGATAGGTCATGTCACCCTCCATAAAACAATGGTTTTTCCATCGGTCCCTTGGCTTTAGGAAAAAGTAATTACAGTTTAAGTACAACTAGCTAAAGGGATTTCCAAGATATTGTGGCTGCCTTGAGTTGTATATACAGTGCATTTATTATCAAATGTAGTAGTTCATTGTTAAATCAATAAGCAAAAGACTGCTTCAGAGAGGTTGTGCTGGTCAAAAGCTTGAATAATGTGCGGTCTGATTGACGGAGATAACACCAACGCTGACCTGTGTGGTGGAAAGTCAAATGAATGGTTCAATGGACATTAAACAACAACAACAAAAAAAGGCAATTACAGCTTTACTTGAGGCGTTCAGTGGTAAATTATTAGGAGTTACAATGCATTTGTACAATTCAGACACATTTTATGCTGCACAATACGCTCTCATCCCTCTGAAACTGCTTAATCCTAATAGGGTCAAGGGGGAGGCACAAGGCTACCTCAACCAACAATGGGTGAAGGTGAGGTACACCCTGAACAGCTTGCCAGACCATTGCAGGACCACAAGAACACATACACACACAACCATTCACACCCACACTCACACGTAGCAGACATTTGGAACAGCCAATAAACCTAATGCAGGGTGGCGCAGTGGTTAGCACGTCTACCCCACAGCAAGAAGGTCCCGGGTTTGAATCCCAGCCTCGGTTATTTCTGTGTCGAGTTTGCATGCTCTCCCAGTGCTTGCAGCGGTTTCAACCGGGTACTCCGGTTTCCTCCCACAGTCCAAAAAACATGCACAGTAGGCTGATTGGCTGTTCCAAAGGTGTGAGTCTAGGTGTGAATGGTTGCAGGTGTGTTGGCTCTGTGATGGTCTGGCGAGCGGTTCAGGGTGTACCCTGAATTCGCCTGGAGTCGGCTGAGATGGGCACCACCCTCCGCGCGACACTAATTAAGATCAATCGGCTTAGAACATGAACGAATGAATTAGCCTAATGTGCATGTATTTGGACTATGGAAGGAAACCTGAGTACCCAGAGGAAACCCACACAATCACATGCAAAAAGACGCCAAAGTCCAGGACTCGAACCCAGAACCTTCTTGCCCTGATGCGGATGTGCTAACCACTATGCCACCAGCCATTAACTATTAATTTCAAATAATGTCTTCATATTCTGTTTCTTGTCTACCATTGGGTCGATTTCTGTAATGTTTTAGAGTTACAATAAAGATGTGTTGCTTTATCTACAACTGGGAAAAGGACAAATCCAACCAGCAACATGAATCTGTAATATGCAATCAGATATTGCGAGTAACGTTGAGGAGCAGACTGACTTCGCTTGATTGTCTTATTATTATTATTATTATTATTATTATTATTATTATTATTATTATTATTATTATTATTATTATTATTATTGGCAATATGTTGATTGTTTTTTCTACAAAAAATGTAAAAAGGGTAAATAACAATAATAATAATACCAACAGTAACAACATCAACAGCAATAACAACAACTGCAACAACAACAATAACAATAACAACAACAACAACAACAATAATAATAATAATAATAATAATAATAATAATAATAATAATAATAACAATAATAATAATAATAATAATAATACTAGAGGATGCCTGTAAAGTAATAAAAATCTAAAATAAAAAATTTATATTACATCTCATACTTTCAAAAATCTAAATAAATTTGTTATTTTTTAAATTATTATTACTATTATTATGAATATTTATTAACAATAATAACAAGACAACAACAATAATCATAATAAATAATAATAATCATAGTAAAAAGAATAATAATACATGCCATGTATATATGAATATATAATAAATAGAATATGTGTCTGAGGTAGGATGAGATAAGAGATTATGGATAAGTTTGGAAGCACCTGTGCGTCATCACCTTTCACACGCTGATTCGGTCTTTCCCACTCCATCTCACCGATTTTTGGTATTATTATTTATTCTTAAAATGCTATAAAATCCCTTAATCACGATCCACTTTGAATAATCCACAGTTTTTTTTACCGAGATGCCACAAATCCCAGGAAATCACGCTCGGGAAGATAAAGCACGCACGGAAATGTGATACACAGACCAATAAAAACAGAGCATGAAAGAGAGAGAGAGAGAGAGAGAGAGAGAGAGAGAGAGAGAGAGAGAGAGAGAGACGTGACGCGTCTTCCTTCCTCCTCTATAAAATATATAAATATATAGAAGGATATTCTGAGACGCACATACCAAGCAGTCGGAATTCACGCGCAGTTTTAACCACATCTACAAAAAACAAAGCAAAAAACCCAAAACTAAAATCCCCGTCGTTCGGGTTTTCTCTATTCCGCGTCCCTCGTCGACCGGCCTCGAGCTTCCGACACCACCGGCGCTCAGCAAAACCAGCTCCGGTGCGCGCTCCCGACCGCTCAGGTTCCGACACCGCTGGCAAAAGATCTGCTGCTGCGCGCTCCCGCGCGCCGAAATCGCTGCTCGTGTCTCTGGTGCGCGCTCCCGAATCCACCGTGCTACAACTACTGTCCCTCTTTGGTAGCCATGGCAACTAGGCTCCTAACATCCTCCCACTATTTCCAAGCCACTTTCTACAGCACCTAAAGCAACCCAGTTCCCAAAAATAAGGGCCTGCCTTCCAAGAGGAGACAGAAATAGTATAAAAAGAACAGATTTAAGCTTAATTTAAGATTTTTTTAGCATTAAGAGGTGAATGTTTCTGCCGTTTGGGAGTCTGCAGGTAGACTACAGTATTTATTTTAGTAACATGGTTGTCTAATGGTTGTTGCAGACACCAGATGGAAAAAGAGCAAATATTTAGGCACTATGTAAAAGTGGAACTCCTGGTAGTCTCTTGATCGGTGTACCAGGCTGGGTTTGCTTTTCACCGCTCCTGATTTCCACTTTCATTTGTATCACGTCTTGTTAGTTTAATCTTCTGTTTGACGACTTCACGTCCTGTCAAGCTTCTGATTTCAGCGTTTGCTCAACAAACATTTATTTACCTGCACGTCTGTCTTCCAACCTGAGTAACATTGCGTTTTAGTCTGCATTGTGTGTGAGGACCTATTTTAAGGTTTCTGTCTCAATATTAAATATAAATCTGTCTGATCAGCGACTCAGAGCCTTATTGGGTTTTCTGTGGTGGGCACGTGCAGACTCTGGACAGGACACAGGACAACCATCCAAGCCATATGCCATGACTGTGGTACTCAGCTTGGGAGCTCTGCCATTATTTGCATAAAATATAGACGTCAACATGCAGGTCTATACACTCTCTCTCTCTCTCTCTCTCACTCACTCACCGAACTGATTGACTTTACTGAGCTTGCATGGAAACTGGAGCCTATTTCAACCGACACTTGGCGAAGGCAGGGTACACCCTGATCAGCTCACCAGACTATCGCAGAAACAACAAACAAACATTCATACTCACGTCCACACCTAGGGTCAATATGGAACAGCCAATTAGCCTAATGTGCATGTCTCTGGGCTGTGGGAGGAAACCAGAGTACCCAGAGGAAACTCACGCAAGCACGGGGAGAACATGGAACTCCACATAGAAACGCCCCGAATCTGGAATTCGAACCCAGGACCTTCTTGCTGTGAGTGTAACCAGTACTGTAACCTGCTGCCCCGCGTTGATACATTTCTAACTGATCACTTATTAATGGTTTCCGACCGAGCGTTTTCCACAATCCTATTAATGAAACATCAACTTCATACCTTCACACTACACAGGTTTTTTGATAGGCTATTTATCTTCATACTGTAACTGATCCATACATTATCTGAACCGCTTATCTATCAGGGTCGTGAAAGAAGCTCAAGCTAATCCCGAATGACTTCGGGTGAGACCCAGAATTACATGTGCTCCCTGTGCTTTCGAGTGTTTCCTACGGGTACTCTGGTTTCTTTAGAGTTCAAAAATACGCACATTTGGCTAATTGGCTGATACAAATTGCCTCTCAGTGTAAATGGTTGTGTGTGTGTGTGTGTGCGTGTGTGTGTGTGTTGCCCCTATGATGAACTGGTGAGCTGTTCAGGGTGTGCCCCGCCTTCGGTCAGTGTTGGCTGAAATAGGCTCCAGGCTCTCCGCGACCCTAATAAGATTAAGTGGTTTAGCAAATGAATGAACAAACTAATTTTATTTTTATTATTCGACAGATAGATGTCTAATTTGCCTAAATCCTGTATGTACTGCAGTAATAACAATAATAGTTTCAGCAATATATAAAATAAATCAGGTGTCACGATATGATTCAGAGTCATAGGAAAGCTGGAGGGACCATTCTGGCACCTATTGTCCTTATCTACATCCGTCAAAATATCACCTCATCCACCGTGGCTCTCAGCCCTTCGCAGCCCTCATGGGAGGTGAAGAGGATTAAGAAAACACGTCGGAGTAAAAGGTTAGAAATGTGAACGCGGGATGAATCCAGAATGAGACGACCTTAAATCATCTGAAATGTTCTGATTAATTACACATCACACACTGCAGAACGGCCGGCCATAAATACCAACATGGCAGTAAACTGGGTTATAAAAGACGACTGTAATTAACAATCCGTTGATCAAAATTCAGAACATTTTCATAACAGTGCTTTTAATAAAAAGGAACATATACTACATACACACACAGAGAAAGAGAAAGAGAGAAAGAGAGAGAGAGAGAGAGAGAGAGAGACATAGAGGGA
>JBCNYG010000008.1:24132988-24145363 GCA_039654305.1 Porochilus rendahli | reverse complement strand
CACACACACACACACACACACTCACACACACACACACACACACACACACACACATGCTTACGCACAAACAACCATTCATACTTACACACAATTTAGCCAGTTAGTGTAATATGCATGTCTTTGGATTGTGGGAGGAAACCGGAGTAGCCAGAGGAAACCCACGCAAGTGAGCACAGAGAAAAGATACAAACTCCTGACACAAACGTCTCAGCCTGGGATTTGAACCCAGGACCTTCTTGTTGTACCCTGTACAGACTGGCAGTTTATACTCAATGTGTATATCTCATATTCTAATCACATTTCTTCCATTTTCTTCCTTTTACAGTTTTCTTGGTTCTTTCTGGAAATCATCCAGAAGTCCATGGCCCAGCAATTGGTCGATTCAGACAAGCTGAAGGTAAAATAGCACCTATCAGTTTATACGTCTGTTTTTTGGTGGCGTACTAATTTTATCTTAAGCTACTATCTCACAGATGCTGACAAACGTAGCAAATTTTGGGCTTTGTCTGGGTTCGTTAGGGTTGCAAAACAGTTTTTAAAGTCTTTAAACTGTTTTTTCCAAGAAATAATTGTTAGCGTTCTTGGCTGTCTTGCTAAAGTTCTTTTTGGTTCGCCAAGTAGGAAAGAGTAGCAACTGTTTAGGATCCTTTACAAACCATTTTAGCAACTGTTTGCAAATGTTAGCGACTGTTAGCAACTGTTTGGTGAAGGTCAATATAGTATTTTACTAGGAGTTGGCAAAAGGTCACAGGTGTATTTTCGAATCGTTGCAAACGCTGTTGCTAACATTTGCGGTAATGCTGCTAATCGTCGCTAATGTCATTCACAAACACTTTCGTAAACCTTTGCCCAAATGTCGCTAATACTCGCTAATGTCATTCACAAACACTTTCACAAACATTTGCGCGAATGCTGCTAATCGTCTCTAATATCATTTACAAACATTTTCACAAACATTTGCGTGAATGCTGCTAATCGTTGCTAATGTCATTCACGAACACTTTCGCACACCTTTGCACAAATGCCGCTAATTGGCACTACATGTTCCTAATGACAGAGGTGAACCCTAATTTTCATCAACATTCATCAGAAAAGTTAGTGAATCCAAAAAAAATGCACTATTTGTCAGCATCCGCCTTTCCGTGAGGTACTAGCTTTACACACCTAGTGATATCGACGGTGCCTCGTTTTCGGTTCTTATCTCTTGAACTCCCACAGTTGAGAAGGTCATCTGTGTATCTAAACAGGTTCCTCGGCCGCAGCGGTTCCCAGGCACCTTCCAGAGCCACTTGGAGACTCTCATCATGACAATGTCAGATCACATTTTCTGGAAAAGCAAAGAACTGCCTGAGGAGACTCGCAGTGCTAGCCAGGCTATCGCTGCATTCGTAAAAGTAAGTGTGCTTTCAGCCTTAAAGGGGATGGCAGACTGTTCCCGGAATCCAATTCGTTGTTTTTGGGTCTGAAACTTAGAATTCAAATTCAAATTTAAAACCCTTATTGAACTTGTTCCTTATCTACATGGTATACATAGAACCTTTGAGTAAATGAAATTATTTAGTGTCCACCCCAACTTGCCGCAAAGGATTCTGGGAATAAAATACTGAAGTGAAATATTTACTCCTACTAAGAATTGAACCAGCACACATTACTCATTCACTCATTTGAAGATCTAATTTATGGACGTGGGGAGGCTGGAGCCTATCTCAGCCGACACCGGATGAAAGCAGGGTACACCCTGAACAGCTTGCCAGACCATACTCACAACAATTCACATTCACACTTAGCGGCAATTTGGAACATCCAGTTAGCCTAATGTGCACGCTGTTGGACTGTAGGTGGAAACTGGAGTACCAGGAGGAAACCCACACAGTCATGGGGAAACCATGCAAACCATGCAAACTCCACACAGAAACGACCTTGCCGTGTCCAGGACTAACCACTATACCACTAATCCTTCTCTGCACAGGGATATTGCAAACCCCCCAACCCCCACCCCCACCTCGCTCATGCTCTCAGCCAGATAGTTTCTATTTAGATGTTGATGCCAGATGTGAAGTTTACATGGAAGGACACTTGGAAAAACAGAATGCATGCTGGGATTGGTTTGATCTCAGATGTTTGGATGAAATGGTTTATTTTGAGGATTACTGGCTGTATAGAGGAGGATCTACATGGACCGAAGGCTTCAGTGCATTTATTTATGTATTTATTTCACATGATGTCATCATAGTGCGGCACGGTGGCGTAGTGGTTAGCACGTCCGCCTCACAGCAAGAAGGTCCTGTGTGGAGTTTGCATGTTCTCCCCGTGCTTGCATGGGTTTCCTCCGGGTACTCCAGTTTCCTCCCACAGTCCAAATCACCCCTAGGTGTGAGTGTGAGTGCGAATGGTTGTATGACTGTTGGCCCTGCGATGGCCTGGCGAGCTGTCCAGGGTCTACCGTGCCCTCGCCCAGAGTCGGCTGAGATGGGCACCAGCCTCCCGGCAACCCTGATTAGGAATAAGCGGTTCAGAAAATGAATGAATGGATGATATTTTATATAATTCGAATGCAACATAAATCATCCTATAACATACACACTTGCAACAAGACCATAGAATTTGTGTCATTCCCTGCTTCAGCACATGTGACTCAGCACAAGAAGGGCTTGACGATGACTCAGTGGAGAAAGTCAGGTGTGATATACAGTGGAAAAACAGACAGACAAACAAACAAACAAACAAACAAACAAACAAAAAACACAATTCAGAACTGCATTAACTTTTCATCTTGTACTGATGATGAAAGTCGAACCACATTTCGATACAGCTAGGAGCGGCTGATCAGCTGACCTAAGAGACCGGGAAGGAGCACATGAATGAAACAACTCAGAGAGGTAAGGCGGGGTGAGGACATTTAAGGATTTAAAATGAACTCTAAACTACCGGTAAGCAATGAAGCGATGCCAGAATGGGGGTAATTCGATCATTTCATCTTAACGTGCTCCAGTTAAAAGATGTGCAGCTGCATTTTGGACCAGCTGGAGATGTGAGAGTGAGGACTCCAAAATAAAGAATTATTGACTTAAAGTGCTGTTGCGAAAGGATGGGTTTCACCATTGCCAACTGCCTTAAATGAAAAAAGCTGGACTTTACTACTGTGGAAATTTTGGTCCATCTAAAAATCATTGCCCATCTTAAAACCCAGATTTGTAAATGCAGGCCGTACATACAGTGCCAAGGGACCCAGGTCACCAGGAGGGGACTCACAGGAGACACTGGGATCAAACACCATAACTTCAGTTTATTTAATTTTTTGTCAATAAAATAAAAAAATTTAAGGGCCATCCAAGCTTTTATGTCATTTAGTCAAACAAGAAGAGGTGAAACTGAAAAAGGCATCCTTCCACTTTAGTGGTACATAAATCTGACTGTCGTCAGTATAGCAGTGGAAGATACCATGCTTTCTATGAATAGAACCCTGAGGAAGTATATAAAGTGTGAACAGCAGTGGCCCTAAGATTGAGACCTGTGGAACCCCACATAACAGGGAAGTAGTGGAGGATTCAGAATGAGCAATGTTTACACTTATGGTTCTATCTGCCAGATAGGAGTTAAACCATTTCAGCATCACGGGGAACCTGAGGGCTTAATATGGCTAACAACCTCCTCTAACACTGACAAAGTCACAGGTTTAAATTGATCAAAAACAGCCGAACACAGGACAAGCGCAGAAGGGTTGAAAGCAGGAGCATAGATGAAAGCCCATGTGGTGGTGAAATTATCAATAAAAAAATTTATTTATCACATTTGAATTTTAATTTATTACATAATTCAGAAGAGGCTTCCAAGCTGATGGTCTGAGGGCATTAAGATCGGAATCCATGATTTTAAATAACACACGTGGGTTATGACAATTTAATGAAATAATGATTGAGTGTTTCTTGCAGCCTGTTTAACAGTTCTGGTAATTATGCTAGCAGTCCTTTAAAATTTGACGTGACACCTGAAGTTGTCTTTCTTCCTCCTGTGTTCAGCGTTGCAACACTCCTGTTTGACTGACATGGTGTTAGACCTGGTGGCAACTAAGCAGGTTAGACCAAAAAGCAAGAACACGACAGGGTACGATGAGGGAGATATCCTGTTTATTAGGTGATAGGTAGACAAACACAAGGAGCACGAGGAACTGTGAAGCAGGGCTGGATCGTGAGGCTGTAAGAAGCAACAATGCTCTGTGATGGCACAAGACGATCTGGCAGGGGAACAAAGGAGGGCACTAGTTTTTATCTAGTGGTGGCTGATGGGTAGCAGGTGGAGATAATCAGGGCGGAGCCAGTAATTAATTAACCACACAGGTGGTAGCCCGACGACAGGCTGACGGTTGCCCCCAAACAATTACAGAACTCCTTCCAGAACATGGATATGAATTGAGGTCCCCGATCGGAAATGATGTCAATAGGAATGCAGTGTATACGGAAAACTTGAGATATCAGGATACGGGCGGTCTCCTTATCCGCTGGCAGCTTGGGCAAGGGAATAAAGTGAACCATCTTAGAAAACCGGTCAACCACTGTAAGTACCACCGTGTTGCCTTTCGAGGGGGGCAGGCCTGTGACGAAGTCCAAGGAGATATGGGACCATGGTCAATGCGGCTCTGGCAGAGGCTGGAGGAGCCCCACCCGGTTCTGTCGTAGTGTCTTGTACCTGGCGCAGAGCGGGCATGACCCAACATACTCCGCCACGTCCTTGGCAAGGGACGGCCACCAAAAGCGCTGCTTGACTACGAACAAAGTGTGACAACGCCCCAGGGTGACAGAAGAGCAGGGAAGTGTGAGCCCAATGAATGACCTGAGAACGCAGAGACTCCGGTATAAATGATTGATTGTTCAGACAACCCTCAGGGGAGGGTACCTTCTGCCCTGCCTGTTTCACCGCTTCCTCCATCTGCCAGGAGACTGCCTGTAGGATGGGTTCAGATTTCTGGATGGACTGTTCCGACTCCCACAGCCGGGACAGTGCGTCTGTCTTGGTATTCTGTGAACCTGGCCGATAGGAAAGAGTAAATTGAAAACGGCTAAAGAAGAGGGCCCACCTGGCCTGACGTGAGTTCAATCGCTTGGCCGAATGGAGGTATTCCAGGTTCTTATGATCCATCCATACCAGGAAAGGCTGGTCTGCCCCTTTCCAGCCAGTGCCACCATTCTTCCAAGGTAACCTTGATGGCCATCAGCTCCCGATTACCCACGGCGTAGTTGCTCTCTGCCGGTGACAACTTACGAGACAGAAAGGCACAGTGGTGTATCCGGTCATCCTGGGGGGAGCGCTGAGACAGGACAGCCCCCACCCCCACGTTGGAAGCATCCACCTCTACAATTAACTGCAGCTTGGGGTCGGGAATCTTCAGCACCAGGGCAGAGGTAAACAGATTCTTAAGTCTCTGGAAGGCCCCTCAGCCTCTGGGTTCCACTGAAAAGATACTTTGGGGGAGGTTAGTGCATGCAGAGTAGCCGCCACAGAACTGAAATTCCAAATGAACTTCCAGTAAAAGTTAGCAAATCCCAAGAACTGTTGTAAATTCTTGTGAGAGGTGAGGAGTGGCCAGTCCGAAACGGCCCTAACCTTCTCAGGGTCCATCCGGACATGGTTGGGGGACACGATGAACCCCAAAAACGAGACAGACGTGGCGTGAAACTCACACTTCTCCACCTTCACAAATAGCTTGTTCTCCCACAAACGGCTGGAGCAACTCAAACGCAGAGGAAATGAGGGAAAATGGGTACCAGTTCTTAACAGTAATGCTGTTCAGGGCGCTGTAATCAATGCATGGCCGAAGGGTGCCATCCTTCTTCTCTACGAAGAAGAAGCCTACTCCGGCTGGCGAAGAGGATGGGTGGATGAAGCCCGCCCGTAAGGAGCTCTGAATATATTCGTCCATGTCTTTTTCTCGCGACCCGAGAGTGAGTACAGTCGGGCCTTGGGTATGGGGGATCCGGACAGGAGGTCAATGGCACAGTCCCAGGGGTGATGAGGCGGAAAAGACATGGCTCTGGATCTACTAAACACCTCCTTGAGGTCGTGGTAGCATGGGGGCACCCTGGACAGGTCCAGGAAATCATTAGGGTCCGGTTCCCGTAGCCGCCCTGATTCCTCCTGCAGGGAATGGAAGAGACGACTGGTCTGAAGCCAGACAGGTGGTACCGCAGGCGGGGTCCCAACTCATAATCTCCCCCGTCTCCCAGATGACTTGGGGGGTGTGGGCCCTTAGCCATGGGAATCCCAGAACCAGGGGATGATGAGGGCAGTGGAGGAGGTGGAAGGAGATGTGCTCGGTGTGAACCTCCCCAATGGTCATGAGCAAGACTTCTGTCTTATGGGTGACCTGACTAAGTAGCTGATTATTTAGGGCGCGGGTGAAGACAGGGTGGTGATATCTCTCTGATACCCCACCGCTTGGCAGTGACCCATGAAGAAGCTCCGACGAGCGAGGATACCTCTGGCGGCACGGTGGCGCTCCCGTGTAGCCGATTATTAATGCGGACAGCGATGTCCTTCGTGTCCGCCGGTAAGGGGCTAACTGGTCCTTAATCTCGCTACCTAAACCGCTGACGAAGGCGTCTGTGATGGCCGTGGTATTCCATCCACTGTCAGCAGCCAGCATGCAGAACTCTATGGCATGGTCAACAACCCTCAGAGAGCCTTGACGAAGCCTGAGCAGGGCTCTGGAAGCATCCCGCACCAGGGACGAGTGGTCGAACATCCGGGTGAGTGCGCTCTTAAATTGCTCAATGCTGTGAACTAATGCTGAGCCTCGGGCCCACTCGGCGGTGGCCCAAGCCCCGCTCTTCCCGAGAGGTGGGAGATCAAAAAAGCGACCTGGGCCTTCTCAGACACAAACGCGTCGAGTGAATTTTGAAAATGTAGCTCACACAGAACCAAGAAGGAACGGCACTGCCCGGACTCGCCTGAGTACTTATCCAGCGAATTGAGGCTGACCTGGGTCCATACTTCCTGTTGAAAAAGGTCCTGCCGGTCGGCCAATTTCTGCACGCCGGTGGCAACAGAAGCCAGCTGGGTGTCGTGGGACTGAAGTTGCTGCTCCTGGGTACGGAGAGCCTGGGTCAATAAATCCCTGCCCGCTGGGTCCATGCTGGCCAGATTGTAATGTTAGACCTGGTGGCAACTAAGCAGGTTGGAGCCAAAAGCAGGACAGAACACGACAGGGTAAGATGAGGGAGAAATCCCGTTTATTAGGTGATAGGTAGACAAAACATAAGTAGGACGTGGAAACGTGAAGCAGGGCTGGTTCGTGAGGCTGTGAGAAGCAACAATGCTCTGAGATGGCAAGACGATCTTGCAGGGGAACAAGGGAGGGCGCCGGCTTTATCCAGTGGTGGCTGATGGGGAGGAGGTGGAGATAATCAGGGCGGAGCCGGTAATTAATTACCCGCGCAGGAATGTCTCAGGATACCTGGACAGAAAAAGCAGAACAAGAATTCAGACAGGGACAGGTTCATTGCTCCCGGCAGGTTCTAACAGTTCCCAGCGATCCTGCTAAACCAGTGAAAAATGACTGTGTCGAAAAACATTTTAGTCAGGGTCAGCTGTTGGTGCCGAGCATGGCTGCCGTGTCTTAAGCTCCCCCTCAAATTTGCTTTTCTTTTCTTTATTTTGCTCTTTGTTTTTTCTAAAACCATGCAACTTGCTGAAGAGAGCCGTATCACACAATATGATAAAGAAAAACTACAGATCAAGTGGAGAAAACTGTTTTATGGTCGCCACCATCGGCGTACAGCAGGGAGTCTCCATGGCGGAGCCTACCTGTTGTTGAACCTAAACAGTGGCGCCGGCGGAGGAAAAGAGGGTCGGGGCCGGAGTCCTAGTCTGGCTGAGGAAACATGAAAACCGTCTAATGTTCAGTCCCAGGATAACAAGCTGGATGAACTTCGTAGCAGGATGGCGTTTCAGCGTGAGATTAAGAACTGTAACGTTTTGGTTTTCACAAAAACTTGGCTTGACCCTTCGATCCCGGACTCCACCATTGTTCCTGAGGGACTCTCTATCACTCAGCAGTGGTCCGACCAATCAGACTCGGCTTTGCACGACTGCTTCAGCACAATGGAGTGGTGTGTGTTTCAAATTCAAATCAAATCAAATTCAAATTTTATTTGTCATGTACAAATTATACACAGAACAATATGCAGTAAAATGCTTAGTATGACTGTCCAAGATGTATAGAATATACTATTAAACAATCAACAAGAACAAAAGAACAATAACTAGAACTTTAAAGGATTTTAAATTACAAGGGGGGCAGAAATAATAAAATAAAATATGCATATAAGATAAAATATAGGATACAAAAAAATCAAAAATTTAATGTATATGAAATGTAAAAAAAAATGTAAAACATAAAGTGTAAGTGTGCAGGCAGTAAGTTCTTTCAGTGGCGATTTTCTTGAGAGTCTGTAAAGTGTCTGTGTGCAAAAAAAGTGAGAAGTGTCTGTAAAGTGCCAACGTGTCGTGTGCAACAGTCAGCCGAGGTGGATGTTTGTGTGTGTAGAGTCTACAGTGTCCAGGTACCGGTGTTAAAACACATGGTACCAAATTGGGAAGAAATCTGGAAAGCCATCAAGCAACTGAGAAACGGAAAGGTGGCAGCGCAAGATAACGTTACTGCTGGAGGTGCTGAATTCAGAAAAAGAGACTATGGTGGAGATGCTCTCCCTGCTCTTCAAGGACGCCGAGGAACCGTCAGCGTCAGGCTCAGTCACCTCAAACCCAACATCAAGGCAGTTGTCCTACAGAACTACAGGCACCTCCACCAACAAAGTGTAGATCTTTACCAGCAGTTGCCTAGGCTAGACTGTCCATTTAGAAAGGCCAGATACCATCAACAACAGTGAACTCTGGGAGACAACAAACCAGCACTGCAGAAAAAGAACTCAAGAAACGACCGCATTGGATAGGACACACCCAGGAAACGCCTGCAAGCAACACCAGCAGACAAGCCCTAACATAGAATCCCCAAAGCGTGTGCCAAAAAGATGGACCAAAAAACCCGGGATACAGAAACACAAAGACGGTCATAAACACCAAGAGGAAGACCTGAACAGAGATGCCTGGGGATGTGCTGTTGGTGGCCTTTGCCCCAGAAGGAGTAGTAGTTTGGAGAAAAAACCCCAAAAACAATCTATAAGGGGCACTGATGGCCCGGTGGTAGGGTGCTGGCTTTCTGATCCAAAGGTCAGGGATTCAAGCCCCACTATAAGAAAGTTGTCACTGCTGTCCCCCCAGTGCAGCTAACTGGGTTATCAAAGGCCAGCCACGTCTCTCACTGTCTGTGGTGGGAGGAATGTAAAAAAACAATTGCTGACATTCGTAAAGAGTAGGCCATTGAGTTGCTGTCAGCGTATTTATGCCCTGCGATGGCCTGATGAGTTGTCCAGGGTGTACACTGCTCTTGCCAAGCGTCGGCTGAGATGGGCGCCAGCCTCCACATGACCCTAATTCTGATTAAGCGATTCAGAAAACAGCAATATAAAATGGAATCGCCCAACCGGGCTCATTCATGGTTATTGGTCATTTTCAGAATGAGTTTATTGGTGGTGAAACTTTTTAAACATAAAAAAACATAACAAAAATAATCACGTCCTCATTGAACATTTAAAGCTTAAAATGCAAATTTGCTCAGCTCAAAGAAACAATTACAATTATGACCTGACAGTATTAGAATTTCCTATCATGAAACACACCACTTTTCCCTCCATCAGTGTCGGACGGAGGCTGGAGGCCATCCCAGCAGACTCCGGGAGAACATGGTGTACATCCTGAACGGCTCACCAGACCATCAAAAGGCCAGCACACGCACACGCACACAAACACACTCAACCATTCGATCTCACACTTACATCTCGGGGTGATCATAAATATCCAGTTAGCTTGATGTGCATGGAGACTGGTGCACCTGGAGGAAACCCAAACTAGCACGGGCGAAACTAGCACGGGAAACTCCACATAGAAACGTCTCCGCTGGGCATGGGGCACCGGCCCAGGACCTTCTTGATGTGAGGCGGACGTGCTAACCACTACACCACAGTCCCGCCCTGATTTGTGACATAATTTTTTGTATCTGTTTTCATTATCTAACATGTAGCACGGACTTTAAAGGTTATATGTGGGTTTAAAGCATTCTGGTATACCCTAGTTTGCTCATGGTTACAAACTGGTGCAACATGTCTTTAAATTGGTGTGAAATGCAAATATCACGGATAGTAATACTTCAACTGGTGATATCAGGATAATAAAATAAATAAAAGCTTAAATATGTTATACCTGTGAATACTGTACAAAGAAAGAATCCGGCTAATATTCCTTCTGACAGGCCTCGGGAGTCTTTACTACACCGCAGGTCGTACAGGCTTACAAACCTGCTGATCCTGTTTCTCACCCAATCACGTGGCTTACAGAAACTAGCACATGTAACTTTGCATATAGCTCTGAATTATACAAGCAGTGTTTTAGTATCTACACAACCCAGTGTACCTGTGACCAGTAGCTGAACTTTATGCGGGTTTTTCACTTCATTCGATGGCTCGGTCTTGCACCAATACACTTCCTCATCAATCGTCATCAAGCCATTGATGCTCAAGCTGCTGTCATTCAAGATGGATAAATGCGTGTTGCTGACAGGCTGAGATTGAATATGGGTGGCCAACACCACCTCATTTTTTATCCAGCGGGTCACATCTGGGGTAGCGTTCAAGGGAAGGTCAAGGCACGGCAGCACGATTCTCTCCCCCAACTCTCCGATAAAGACCGGAATCTCCTCATCTGCGAAAGCTGTGTGAGAAAGAACGGTCACATTACAACCAAATCCAAAAGGCTTGATGTACAAATGACAGGGTGTTCAAATTATTTTATACTCTACACAGCGCACTGATGAATCACAGTTAACTTGAACACAAGGGATCTCAAAGCTTTTCCTGCTTCCGCACTCATTTTATGGTAACATACTTCATTACACACCCATATTATGTAAACAGGCATTAACATTAGGACTATAACCTACCTTTTAAAGTTCTGTTCATTGGAGCAAATAAATGCTAATATTGTTTATATATTTTATATAATTAAAGCTGTTGTAATCATCTTCCAATACCCTTGGTGTTCTTCTTGCCTGGGTTTTTAATTACAACTGGAGCTTGATGCACATTATTTAACATATTAAAAACAATTATTATAAAAGTAAAGCATCTAACACTTAAGGGTGTGGACGCCACAAAAAGAGTAAATATTTACATCCACTTAAAAAAATTAATCTAATCACATTCTTTTTTTTCTTGATTTGTGAATATTTCTTATTACATACTGCATTTAAATTTATACAGTGCAATTTTGTTTTTGTTTTTTTTGGATCTGCAAGGTTATATACTCTTATCACTGTTATTATTACTGCACTTTTTATATTTACAATTTAATATGAATATATTTACAATTATATTCATAATAATCTAGATGAATCCAATCCCCAAACATATAACGTATAGTTAACCGATTCAATCCAGCATACAAGATGTTAATCAAAAGTGTTTTTCCCCAACAATTGCACTGTGCACTGATCACTTTAAAAGGAATTGAAAGATGCAGTTATAACAGTATATCACTTTAATGAAATATGAAATTTACATTTATTATTATTATTATTAGTAGTAGTAGTAGTAGTAGTAGTATTGTAGCAATTGGGGGTTAGGTGCCTTGCTCATGAGCACTTCAGCCATGAAGGTGGAGGAAGGGAAGCTACAGCTGACTAGACTCACACATTTTTCCTGCTGGTTCAGGACTCGAACCAGCGACCTTTAGGTCCCTACCCGCTTTTCTAACCATCAGGCCACAGTAGATTATAGCCATTACCTCTAAGCCACCAGGTTAGATGATAGGGGTTCAGTGACCAGTAAATTATTAGATTAATAACAACAATTATAATGAGATCACAACAAACTGATCCGCAAGGCCAGTAAAGTTGTGGGGACGGAGCAGGACTCTCTGACGATTGTGGCGCAAAGGCGAATGTCATCCAAAATAAAGACAATTCTAAACAGGACTAGCTTCTAGTGGGAGATCCTAGAGAGACCACCTAAATGTACCACTGAACGACACAGGAAACCATTCGTAGCAGTGGCCATTACACTGTACAACCCCTCCATATCGCAACAACATCCACTGTCATAATTTGCATTTTGCACATTTACATTCTACTATTTATCATTTAGATAATACTGTACATCTTACTCACTGACACGATTCATTTTGGATCTGTTTATATAGATTTTACTAACTTCTCATTTAGACTTACACCCACACACATATATATCTGCACTCAGCGCTGTAGGAGGA
>JBCNYG010000008.1:24044941-24057942 GCA_039654305.1 Porochilus rendahli | reverse complement strand
CCCCCCGATCCGACAACTTGATTGTGGTCCAGACTTGTCCTCTTCCTCTCTTTTGGTGTCTTTACCTGCTCAATCGCCTGCAGCACCTTTGGCTCGCGTGCATCAGAGCAAATCTGCATCCCGACTTCAAACACAATATTACAATAAACCATGATAGTGGCATCAACTGGCATATTGCTGGATTTATACCGTTGGACACAGATTACAGACTCTCTCACTCTTACTTCTTTGCCAAGCCACCTAATCTAACAAGGGTCGAGGGGAGGTTGGAGCCCATCCCAGCCGACACTGGTTGAAGGTGGGGTACACCATGAACAGCTCATCAGATCATTGCAGGGCCAACACACAACTATTCACCCACACATCCACATCTAGGGGCAATTTGGATCAGCCAATTAGTACATGTATTTTGACTGTTGGAGGAACCCAGAGTACCCTGAAGAAATCTATACAAGCATGGGGAGAACATGCAAACTCCACACAGAAACTGTAACTGTTGACACAGTGATATGTACACTATGCTTTCCTTTGAACCCCACCACATTAGTCTAATTGGCTGTTCCAAATTGCCCCTAGGTATTTTTTAATAATTTGTGTGTGTGTCGGCTTTGAATGGGAGTCAAACCCAAAATCTTCTTACTGTGAGGTGGAAGTGCTGACCACTACGGGAGAAAAATAAAGAAAGAAATAATAACAAAATAAAATACATCCAAAAATCACTAAAGAGAAAAAAACCTCTGCAACATTTTTTCGTTCAATTCATTTCATTCTTTTTATTTTATTATTTTTTAATTTTATTATTGACTGCTTTATTATTTTTAGGGTCATTGGAAGGCTGCAGCCTATCACATCGAAATCTGGGCGAAGGTGGGGTCCACCCTGAACACCTTACCAGGCCATCACATGGCCATTTCTTTCTAACATCACACATGAAAATAAATGATTACATGCAACAGGAGCAGTCTGTGAGTGCAAACCTCTGCCAAGGTGAAAAACAGAAAGAACACAGCCCCCCTACTCTAATACCACATTAATATTGTCCTATCTCACAATGCAATGTTAAAGATTCCTAGATCCAGAATTATATCCGGATCATCTCCAAAACCTAATGAAATATTTCTTGTCACCCAGAAAATGTGACTCATCAGAAGCCAGGGTCAACTTGGTCAAGCATGTGCACGCTGACTGTGTCTGCAGTCTCCTATGCAGCAATCTGCACTGCTCTGACACTCTCTGACAATTTTATCATAGCCAGTCTTAACTTTTTCAGCAATTTGTTCTTATCTGTGAAAACAGACCTATGAGCTTTATATAAAACTGGAGCGCGTGTATGACATCCAATTAAACCCATGTGGTCGCCATATTGGTACTCCTTGGTCACGAGATATTAGCATTTTTGTGCTCTGATTGGCTAACCTACTCCTAGCACGTTCATTCAGAGGCCTTAAAGTCACTATGGTCATGACTTGTTAAGGCTAAAACAAAACACATTTGTTATTTTCAAGAACTAGAAAGTGTTGTTTTTCACCGAACGCAACTTTTCCGAAAACCGGAAGTGACGTTGCGCTAATGCTTCCGCTAGTTCCACTAGCAAACCGGAAGTGCCGGTTTTTCGGTCTAAAACAATTCCACGAAAAGCAATTAAATTATAGGATTAAAGTATTTTATAGTAAGATTTAAAAATATATATTTAAGGCTTTGTTTTTACCAAAGACGACTTTATTTGACCTGTAAAGAAACAGGACTTTCGATAACCAGCTTACGCCACGCTAATCGCCTTTCCAAGAAAAGTAAAAAGGTTACGGAATAACTGTTAAATATAATATTATTAATGTAATACAATACAATATAATATATTTATAGATTTTGTAAGAATATATTGTATAAATTATAGTTTTTATTTTATATGTGTATACCAGGTGTCTATACAGGGTGACCCAAAACAACCTTCCACGTTATAAAAGTAAAGAAAAAAAGTTGAAATATACTCACATTGTTATTTGCGCACATGAAAATTCATTAAATACAGCTTTTATACGTAATTTGCACACATGAAACATAGTAAGGCAGGAAAGGCGATACAAAGTTCTGCTGATAGCTCAACCCCAACTTGAACACCTTGAATTTGAATAAAGTGATATGGGTTATGTAAAAATAGATAAAAAAAAAAATCAGTTTACTCCGATTATGTTCTCATGGAGGCTGGAGTCTATCTCAGCCGTTTATAGCCAGAGGCAGGGTACACCCTGAACAACTTGCCAGTCTATCACAGGGCCAATACCCAGGCACACACATAGAACCACTCACATTCACACCTAGGGGAAATTTGGAAACCCACCAAAGCACAGGGACAACATGCAAACTCCACACAGAAATGCCCTCACCAAGCCCAGGACCTTCTTGCTGTGAAGCAGATGTACTGACTACAGTGCTTCCCCAAATGATTCAGGTTGGGTTTTTTTTTAATTTAATGTGAAAAACAAATAAAGCACATGCACCAAAATAAATCCCATCCCATCGACCTCACAGAAAGAACCATGTTGACCTCAGAGAAAGAAAGACAATGACCTCACAAAAAGATCTACATCCGTCTCACAGAAATGTCCTGGGTTCAAGTCTCGGCTCAGGCATTTCTGTGTGAAGTTTACATGTTTTCTCCATACTTTGGGTTTGGGTTTTCTCCAGGGACTCCTGTTTCCTCTCGAGTCCAAAGACATCCACATTAGGCTAATTGGCTGTGATGGTTTGGCGAGTTATTCGGGTTTTACACAGCCTTTGCCCAGTGTCTGCTGAGATAGGCTGCAGCCTCCCTGTGACCCAGACCAACCAAGCAGCTGGGCAAATGAGTGAGCAAGTGAGTGAAAATCCATTAATCAGTTTTTTTATTAATATATGTATATTTAACTTGACATGACCTGATTTGCATGAACGCATGAACATTTAAAAAAATTAAATGCAGAAAATCACTAAGAATATTAGCAGTTTTTTATCTCACCTGCAGTCTTGCATTAAGACTTCATTCACTTCAAATTTAATATTAAATATATTAAAATAAAATCAATCATCCTAAAATAATAATAATAAACTTATATGTAATTCCTTGGCTAAAAAACATTACTGACCCTTATATGTAAATTGTTTTATTTGTTAATTTGCTTTGATGAAGCTTGAAGTTCGCGCAAGTTGCAGAGAGATGCTCACTTTTACCCACCCATATTCTAAAAATAGTTACGCCTACTATACTATGATTGGTTGATACTTAATATAACAATATTACGATTGGGTAACATTTTTCACATTTCAAACACTACCCAATGCCCGATATGGTTCCGGAATATGGGTGCGTTCGTGTGAGCCCTGTACATCCGCCATCATTGGACAGTCAATCTAGTACAGCCGAAAAACCTCGTCGGTTGTCAACAAGTCGAAGCGAAGCGGATTCCTGCTTACTAAGAAGGTCAAGCGGAGGCTCATTGTAGGCTCTTCGAATTTATTCCCCTGTCCGCTCTTGGAGACGACTTTCATGTGAACGTAGAGAACATAGGGGGGAGAGAGCCAAATATGTCAAATCTGAGCAAAGGCGGCACCAAAAAGGACACCAAGATGAGGATACGCGCTTTTCCTGTGAGTACTGACCGTCTACAGTGAGCGCTGTGCCGGCCGAGCTCTTACTGCCACCGAGGCTTCAACTGCGGCCTGTCCGCGTTGTTCCACCACCCGAAAATAATGTCACAAATCCAAAAGTTAAAAAATGTCAGAAACACAAAACAGCACCGCAATTAAGTATTACTATTGCGATATTAATATTTGAGTATTTGAGCTCACATTTCATAGATTTGGCCCTCACTCGTCACTTGTTTTATATTGAGATGACAACAAATGGTAGCTAAACCAGCTAGCCGGCTAACGCTAGTCAGCTAGCTATCATTACTTAGTGTTATTTACTCTGGATTATTTTTAGTTATATTCACGGGGGTCGCTTTTAAAATTCATCCAGGTTAGCATTCAGCATTAAAGATAGCTGTTTACACGGCATTTATGAAATATATTCTGCTATGCGGGTAATTAGGGTGCAACGCTAGCTAGCAGAGTTCGACTTAACATTAGTTAGCAAGCTGACAGTTAGCTTTCGGTAAGACAAGGATTTTGTTAATGCTTGTTGTTCTTTTGTTCATAATTCAAACGTGGTGTTGTTAAAGAGGGTTCTTTTTACGAATGCGAATGATGCATGACTAATTTAATGTCAGATAATTGGTCCATTTGGCTCTGTCCTCTTCAACGGTCTGCTCCGAAGCGGAAACATCCCTCATGTTTACAAAGTTGATCGATGTTAGAAAGGTAATATCAGCTTTCCTTCGTGCTTTTAGACACTCATGAAACGGCTTTAAATCTCACACATGTGGAATTTTTGGGCCATGTGAGATCAGAGATGTGGGTTAGGGGACGAGTGAGTGTCCCATTAAATAAAAGGCCGTTCAGTCAAATGTTTGCCTGTAATAAAATGTTGTATGTTCGAGTCTCTTGTCATTTGAGTTTCATCTTCTCAGATTACCTATGATCAACTAGATTTGGGGTTGTTTTATAAGATGATCTCAATAAAATGTGCATGGACGTGTGCTACATGTCAGGTGACCTGAGATATTCTCTGGCCAAAGACCCTGAAAGTGAGCCTGAGGTATTAAAGATGATTTGATTTGAGTTTATTGGGTAAAAAAAAACATGCATCTATATGGTTAAACAAAATACATAGATAACAATCACTGAGCATAACACACAAAAGCGTACAGTAAGCACACTTATTACCATTCTTATAATTAAGAAATTTTAAATGTCAAAAGCAACAAATCAAATGATCATTACACATCGGCAAGTGTGCGACTGATCTAGAGTCATTAACTTAATGTTATCTTAATTTTAACAATAAATTAGCATGGAGGCATGCCTTTATTACAGCCTGGCTAACGGTAGCATGAATATATGCTAAACTGATCAGGTAATACCGGCCCACGACTCCTGTCACAACATTCAAAACACTCTGATCTCTGATGTCTCATCCGCCACAGTGCGAACAGGTTTTCCACTGACGCTAACTTTCAGGTTCAAACAGATGTGGGGTATACATCTGTCTAACGGTCTAGCTCCAGGGTACTGCTCCACCTTGTTTGCAGTGTTTAATCGGAAACCCTTCTTCTTGAGCACTTTCTCAATGGCTACGTCGGCTACAGTTAGCATGCACAATGAAGTCCTTTTGGAGTGATTTCGATGCATACACACCGTGAAGCGTGACCTGTTTCGGTTTTGACTCCGCACTGTCTTGTTTGCAACATGCCACTGCGTAGCCCTTTCCTCACCACAAACATCAGCAACCATTGCCTGTCAGTGTTTTTTTATTTGCAGGTTCTTGTCATTATTTGGGGACTCTACTATAAAAGATCACAAATGGCTGACCTACATATAACCTATGGTCACGAGCATTGGGTAGTGACCGAAAGAACAAGATTGCGAATACAAGCGGCTGAATTGAGCTCCATTTGCCGGGTGGCAGGCCTCTCCCTTAGAGATAGGGTGAGAAGCTCTGTCATCCAGGAGGAACTCGGAGTAGAACCGCTGCTCCATCACGTTGAGAGGAGCCAGTTGAGGTGGCTCGAGCATCTTATCAGAATGCCTCCCGAACGCCTCCCTGGTGTGGTGTTTCGGGCATGTCCGACTGGGAAGAGACCTCGAGGTTGACCTAGAAAACGCTGGAGGGACTACGTCCCTCGGCTGGTCTGGGAACACCTCGGCGTCCCCCCAGAAGAGCTGGAGGAAATGGCTGGGGTGAGGGACGTCTGGACCTCACTGCTTAGGCTGCTGCCCCTGCTACCCGACCCGGGAAGAAGCGGAAGATGATGAATGAATGAACATAAAGCAGTCATGCATGCTGATTGGTTAAGTGCACGAGTGTCATCATTAGATGAACAAATAAACTTGTGGCTTATTAATGTGGCCATGTTTGTTGTCTTAGTAAACATGATAAAAGTTCTCATGTAATATCTGTAGTATTTTACTGTTTGGCACCTAATTTGTGACAGTAATAAGCTTTGAAATGTCAACTTAATTTCAGATGCATAAATCTGTGATTTCCGTCTGTTTTCCGTAATCGCTGAAAATAATTGTCTCAATTGTTGGCGGCTCTAAGACGACCGGGCGCCTCTTACTGGTGGCTCTGAGGCGACCCTTATTGGCGGCTCTACGACGCCCCTGCATTTATCATTCGTATACAACTGAGCAATTCAAGGTTAAAGGCCTTGCCCTTACTTAAGGATCAAACAGTGGCAGGTTGGTGGTAGTGGGGCTTGAACCCCTAACTTTCAGATCACTAATCCAGAGCCTTAACCACTGGGCCACCACAGCCCCTGCTATCATGTGACATGGTGGCTGTTTTAGCCCAGCTACAGCCGGTGATGAGGTTGTGGCAGTGTCCATATTGACATGCATCTGAAAGCCACCAATAGATGGCAAAGGATTCCGTGAGACTCATGGGACGAGCCAAAAAAGCTGAAGAGGAGTCCTATTGCCTCGGGCTCACTTAATGTTTTCGTGTGTATTATGCAAACCATTTTTTTAATCATTCTGAATGAATAGCTAAATTTTGGCAATGATCTTACAGCACCACTTAAATTGTAAAGTGTTTCTTAAAGATCAGATCATGGGTGTTGCCAGTTCTTTTATAACAACTGAATGTTTCAACTTAGACACATAATGCTTGGGTTGGATTTTTACATGTTTTTTTGTACTCTATTAAAAAAAAAAGTTTTGGTCCACAGTGCTGTAAAATTCCTGATTGGCCTGGAACTGTTAATTGAATGATTGATTGATTTGAATATACATGTTTTATCACATCAGCTCTAAAGGAAGAGCAGGCGTGGCCTTATGGTTTAAGAAGCGTGCTTGGGTCCAAAAGGTTGCTGGTTCGATTCCTGAACCAGCAGGAAAATTTGGGGTAAGCAGCATCCTCCCCTCCCTCCACCTTCACGGCTGAAGTGCCCTTGAGCAAGACACCTAACCCCCAACCTGCTCCTTGGGCGCTGCAGTGTCAGTACAGGCTGATTACTGCTCCGGGTGTTTGTGTGTTTGAGTGTTCACTTTGGATTTTGGCTAAAAAGCAGAGGTGAATTTCCAGTTATACAATTTCAGTTTCCTCCGGGATCAGTCAAGTATTCTTGACTCCGATTCTGATTGTGTTTTGTTCTAATAAATTATCGATTCCGTAATAAAAACTTGAACAGGGATTTGAGTGGCAAATGAGCTTCAGAGTAATAATGACAGAATCCGGAAGGAGTCTCCAGTGTCAGTGTTTCATAACGCTGTTTGTCACTACTGGAAAATCTTCAAGACTTTCTGGTTTGTTGGTAACATGACAAGCTGCGTTGTTATGGAAGAGAACGAAAGAAATGCTGGTGACAAACCAACTTTATAGCCGCTATAACGAAAGTCATAACAGGTGTTAACTTGTTTTGTGGCTGTTTCACAATGTTAAACATCAGCACATGAAAAACTGCATGATCTGGTGATATGGTCATAATATACGAGGAATAAAACACGGTGCTGAGACATCACGTATCAATTCCTCCATTAAACCCAGAGCTTTGCATGTGTTCCCTAGTACGTGCTTGTAATAAAACAACTTGAAATAAGTGCACACTGCAGTATTTCATGAGTCACTCCAGGAGAAACACCGAGACCTGAACTGGTCACTGATTTGGTCTGTGCGTGTAAATGATTATTTCATGGTAACGGCAGAATATTTTCCGGATGTTTTTATTTCGGAGTGTTTTGATTCATAGTGTATGAAACATGTGACCTAAACAAAGAGTCTGATTAACTCCAGTAAATTCCACAAAACCAGCTCTGTGATGCGGGTGGTCTGACGTCACTGTGTTTTCTTTCAACACCACATTCACCTTTTACTTTATCACAACATTAACCAAATGCATTTAAATAAATGACACCGTGAGTTACTTTACACAGAAACATAGTGTTCCAAGTAAGCGGACAGTCGATTCCCACATTGGACAGATTGATATTCATAAAATTATTGTCCGATGGAAACAAATGATCGGTATATTAAGTTAAAAAAATTTATATATATATATATATATATATAAGATCAAATGTTTTCTATCCGATAGGGTGAGAAGCTCGGCGTAGAACCGCCGCTCTTTCGTGTTGAAAGGAGCCAGTTGAGGTGGTTCGGGCATCTGATTAGTGAGGTTTATTTGTAACCGAACTGGATCAGAAAAGAAAGGCTTGTAGATCACTGTTCAGACTTGCACATAAACAAGCAGACAGACGTGCAGGAAATGTGAAATTTAAAGCCCCAATAATCGGAAGCAGGTCTCTCTCTCTGTCTCGCTCTCTGTCTCGCTCTCTGTCTCGCTCTCTGTCTCGCTCTCTGTCTCTCTCAGCTCATTAATAATCCCTTACATTTTATATTAAGGAACACATGGAAATGCACTTCATAGAGCTGATCATTGAAGATGAAAGAAGTTTGCAGCTTTATAAACCTCTGGTTAATGATTTGTAGTAAACATTATTTGCTTTTGAAGGCTTGTGTAGTCAGTGAATATGATATTAATTATGTGAGTACCTACTGCCTTACTACTTTCCATCAAGATGTACAGCAGACAGCATATTTTTATATTTATGTAAGCTTGAGTGGGCTTCCCCTGGGTACTCTGGTTTTACAATCCAAAGACCTGTATATTAGGTTAATTGGCTATTCCAAATTGTCCCTAGGTGTAAATGTGAGAGTGATTGGTGTTGTGTTGCCCTGCGAGCTGTTCAGGGTGTACCCCACCCTCACTCAGGATTAAGCGGTTCGACAAATGAACGTGTGTGTGTGTGTATATGAATTAAATTGGTACGCTAGAAGTAGGATATACTACATGGGAATGGCACAATCTGATTGGTTTGAGATCTTGGGATTAAAAACCAATCTTTAAATGAGGCGAAAATCTGGAGAATTATTCATATTGAGGGGGTTTGTGCTGTATTTCGGATACCACCGCCAAAAGCTAAATAATTCTTCATGTCATACAAAAGGCAATTTCTATTATTGTCTTACTATTGATTCTAAAGTGCATTGTACATGGGGTGAGTCAGCCGGAAGTGCCGAATGCTGTTACCTCAGCATCGCAGTTTCCTATTCATTCGAGGCAATTCCATAAAAATATGCAATTAAAGACTCTGATGGTACAGACTTAAATTTTTTTTTAAGAATGATACTTTTTTCCAACCAAACATGACTTTTTCAGCTTATTGCGAGCAGCACGCCTCTAGCCTTGAAAGTGGGCAGCCGTTTTCTCGGTAGCTTTCTTTGGGAGGAGGGGAAAACGAGGAACATAGACAGCAAATTAGATAGGTAGGCCGCACTCTACTGACCGTGCTGTTGGTTGGTGAAACTTTGCACCGACATCTTGGTTGTTGCTACTGACTCTCAGTTATGGCTTACCACAGCATGAATAGAAAACAAGTGGGGTTTTGACAGAGTGGGGCCGCAGAGCTTTGCTCTAAATTGTGTGAACTTGTGGTGTTTACTATATGACGTTTGAACTGCGCCGACTGATTGGTTCACTGTAATCTGGGAATTAAAATACATTTTTCATTTGAAGTATTTTCTCATTTCCATTTGGAGGAAAGCCAAAAATAATTCTTAGTATTGCATCATCGGCATGGGATAACTTAATTATTGTGTCATTGGATAAGTTGACGAGTGAGAGCAACTAAGTAAAGTGACCATCTACTTACATTTTTTAAACAAAAATAATTAAACAATTATAGTATTTGGCTTTCATTTGATAAAGAATTATTCAGTTTCGGAGTTTGTCGCCCACCTCGGCTTTTAACGTCAGCACATACCCCCTCGACTCAATAATTTTCTATATCATACTTCCTCTTATTCAATAATTGCTTATTATCCAGAGTGGATAATGCCTGCTAATAAAATGACTGACACTCATGACTCAGCACAGTCAATTGAAGCAAGTAGCATCGTTTATCGCGCTTTAATCTGGAAAATGTATATTGGTGAATGTCCAGCTATGAAAAACTACAATTGTTTTCCCTAACAATTTGTTGCTGAAAGGAAAGCATCCATACTGGGCGTAGGTTGTGGAAGGGTAATCACGCTGCTGCAGGAATGAAGAGGTCTGTCTCAAAATCCAGTACTGTTTGACAAGAGCAACAAAACTATAAAGAAAATTATAAAAACGCTGCTGCCAAAAGGACCATTTCATAATATGCCAATATAGAACAAGCATAGCAATTCTGAAAGCCCCGGCTTCAGCGCATAGCAAGTAAATGTCCGGAAACCTAATGCACAGTTTTGCCTCTGTGACCTTGAAAAGTAGGTCAAGGTCACTCACATACAAACTCGTCGTAACACTCATAGTAGTGAGCCAGCATACCAGGTTTGAAATCCCCAGCTGGCAGCGCACTGCAAGTAAAAATTCGGAAACTAAAGTGTGACGGACAGACAGAACCCATTCCTGTAGCTCCTGAAGGGGCGGGAACTAATAATAGGGATATGTAGGGGGTTGTAGAGAATGTTTAGATTCCTCCTTAAATGAATTTTACTGTGTAAAGCTGCTTTGTGACAATGTCAATTGTAAAAAGCGCTATATAAATAAAACTTGAATTGAATTGAATGACTTTAAAGACATTATGGAAAAAATTAGGGGCAGCCTCTTGAAGTGTGGAGCTAGAACCTCCTGTAACTCCACTAAGTGCCCCGTGGGCATCCTGAAGTAGGTCTGAAAGCGACCATGATGGAGTTACAACTCCTGAACCAAATCGTGAAAGTCCCTGTGTTCTCATCTACTTCTCAGGAGAGACTGTACCCCAATTGTAATGTTTAATGCTTATATTAATGTTGTGTCAACTTCATCAATGCAATAGGCTCCGCCCACAAGCAACAGCATTTCTTTCTTTCTGAGATCAGTGAATTTTATTTCTTAGATTCGGCCTGGGAATGATCTAGCAGGATATTATTTAAATAACCCTTTACATAACTTTTATGTAACACACATTATTGTGCTGTTATTTTTCTTTTTGTTTTTTTCCACAGATGACCATGGACGAGAAGTACGTCAACAACATCTGGGACCTCCTGAAGAATGCCATTCAGGAGATCCAGAGGAAGAACAACAGTGGTCTGAGCTTCGAGGAGCTGTACAGGAACGCCTACACCATGGTGCTGCACAAACATGGCGAGAAGCTGTACACAGGACTGCGCGAAGTCGTCACCGAGCACCTCATCTACAAAGTAAGAGAGCGTAGACGAGGCACAGGTCGCGCTGCCTGCCGTGACAAATTTAGCAGGGTCGCAGGTGCTCGGATCACCATTTATTAGATGACCGTGTGGAGAAGATGCACAAGCTCATCTCTTTGACCTGATTGGTTGTGTTGTGAACTGTGAGAATTTGCCTGGTGATAAATATAAAGCCATCAGATTTCACTCCGCAGCGATTATACTGCCCGACTCCTTTAACAGACGTAATCTTTGTTCCGGACAGGTACGAGAAGACGTTTTAAATTCTTTAAACAACAACTTCCTACAAACATTAAACCAAGCCTGGAACGACCACCAGACAGCCATGGTGATGATCCGAGATATCTTGATGTACATGGTGAGTCGTGCGTTCAGTGGCAGTTGAATGATGATTTATGTTGGTTTAGTTGATACATTATGCTCACCAGGGTGTGTTGTGTTGTGTTGGCAGGATCGGGTGTACGTGCAACAGAACAACGTGGAGAATGTCTATAATCTAGGGCTTATCATTTTCCGGGACCAGGTGGTCCGCTACGGGTGCATCCGGGACCACCTTCGGCAGACGTTGCTCGACATGATCGCTCGTGAGAGAAAAGGCGAAGTGGTGGATCGGTAAAATCTCTCGCTGTTGTTTCAGAATTGCTTACACTATGCTGATTATTGATTATGAAATACAGTCAGATTTATAAATGGGCATTTTGTCTTTATCAGAGGTGCCATACGTAACGCCTGCCAGATGTTGATGATTCTCGGCCTTGAAGGAAGGTCGGTCTACGAGGAGGACTTCGAAGCCCCGTTTTTAGAAATGTCCGCAGAGTTTTTTCAGGTTTGTGTCGCTGTATTATGAGGTTTCATGAGTTTGATTGAACTCTGTGAAGGTGGAGTGGTGTGTTTTTTATTTCCTGTCGTCCCTCAGTGTAGTTCATGAGTTCATCTTTTTCCTTCTCAATGCAAACAGATGGAAAGTCAAAAGTTTTTGGCAGAGAACAGCGCGAGCGTTTACATCAAGAAGGTGGAGGCAAGGATAAAAGAGGAGATCGAGCGAGTGATGCACTGTCTGGATAAGTCGACGGAGGAGCCCATCGTGAAGGTGGTGGAGCGAGAGCTCATCTCAAAACATATGAAGACCATCGTGGAGATGGAGAACTCGGGGCTCGTCCACATGTTGAAGAACGGAAAGACAGAAGGTTTGGTAGTGGTTTTCTGATTACTTTTTTTTTTCTTCACCTTTTTTCAATGATTATTTATTTTTGGTAATGACACATTCCGTGTATGTGTGTTTGTGTTTGTGTGTAGACTTGGCGTGTATGTATAAACTGTTCAGTCGTGTGCCAAATGGTCTGAAGACGATGTGCGAGTGTATGAGTGCATACTTGAGGGAGCAGGGTAAAGCTCTGGTGTCTGAAGAGGGCGAGGGCAAGAACCCAGTGGACTACATCCAGGTACACACAACCTCCCCAAACATGACTGTGAAAAATCTTAATGATAAAATGGGTTGGGTTCATACTATTTCTACCTCTTTCTCTCCCTCGCTCTCTTTCTTTTTCCTGTCTCTCCCTCTCTCTATGTCTTTCTCGCTCTCTCTTTCTTTCTCTCTCTCTCTCTACCTCACTTCACCTCTCTCCCTCTCCCTCTTTTTTACCCCCTTCTTCTCTCTCTCCACCTCTCTCTTTCTTTTACCTGTCTCTCT
>JBCNYG010000008.1:23961150-23985984 GCA_039654305.1 Porochilus rendahli | reverse complement strand
TCTGCAAAAAAATTCATTTTAATGTCTGAACTACTGGTTTGAAAATTGTAATGTTGGTTATCTGGTTCATGCACGGAAATCGTTTTCGTGTTTCTGAGGTTGTTATTGATTTGCTGGGAAAATCCCAGACTGGGACAAATTTTATTTCACATGAATTTTGCACAATGTTCATCTCAGAGAAAGATGCCATTTGCCATATTTATAATAAAATGTAATTTTGGAAGGAAAAAAAACCTTTCATCTTGTTTCATCAACATTTTGTGGGTTGTCTGGTTCTTGCATGGTGATACAGAATTCTTCCCCAGATTGTTAATATTAGTCTTTTAAAACAGAACTCTCAGCTCCTGTGACTATCAACCTGGAGATCCCAAGTTCGATTCCAGGTTGATGCTGCAGCCATCCATGACCGGGAGTCCGTGAGAGCTAACTGGCCGAGCTCTCACAGGCAGGGAGGCAGGGATGACATATGCTCAAATAATCAAAAACAGAACTGCCATCATTAATTTCATTTCATTTTCCCAAATTGCTTCATCCTTTATATGTAGCCTAGTCTAGCCGACTCTGGGTGAAGGCAGGGTACACCCTGAACAGCATACAGGCAATCGCAGGACCAGCACGGACTAGGGACGACGACACAGGGATGGTTTTGCAAGAGCCCCGAAGAGAAACTACGTTTACATTTTGCCAGGTTTCCAGATGACCAGCTTTAAGTATTAAAGAAAAGCCCAAACATACAACAAGATCACTCAAGTAACGTGTTTATTCAGCAGATGAAGACTGAGGTACACTATATTGCCAAATGTTTTTGGACACCTCACCATCATCCATATGTTGGTCTTTCCCTAACTGGTCGCTCAACATGGGAGCACACGGTTGTATAGGATGTCTTTGTCTTTATGAACATGTCCATCAGGGCCAAACCTGTTAGATCGTATACATATCCTTCTCTCATATCTGAACATGCTCATTGTGAGGCTTCCCTGCATCAGTACCCTCACACCTCAGTGCTGGAATGAGTGTCCTTCTGCAGTTTGAATGGCCTCATGTCTCCAGAACATTCTTAAAATCTTCAGGAAGCATTTATTCATGCTTCTCAGCGCTGATATTTTTAATTTGTGACTCTCAATGTTAAGTCCACCTCCTAGGCTTGATGTGCGATGCTAGAGGTGAAGTGGTTAACACGTCCGCCTCACAGCAAGCAGGTTCTGAGTCCGATTCCTGGGTGGAGTTTACATGTTCTCCCTGTGCTTGTGTGGGTTTCTTCTGGATACTCTGGTTTCCTCAGACAGTCCAGGAGACATATTAAGATATTATATGCATATTAGGCTAACCAGCTGTTCCAAGCTGACCCTAGGTGTGAGTTTGAATGGTTGTGTGTGTGTGTGTGTGTGTGTGTGTTGGCTCGGCGATGGTCTGGCAAGATGTTCAGGGTGTACCACACCTTTGCCCAGTGCCCAGACAGGCTCCAGACTCCCCAGAACATTAAGCATTTCAGCAAATGAGTAAATGAGTACGTGTGTGTAGTTTTTGGGTACTACAAGTTTCTGACAAAAGGCTTTCCAAACAAACCCAAATTGCAGGATTAAGTGGTTCAGCAAATGAGTGAGTGAGTGAGTGAGTGAGGAAACAACCAGATGCAGAAAGTTTTTAAAGAAAACAGATGCTTCCTGTCCAGTGTGATTTCGTTTGAGTCGTTGTTCCAGGAAGAAGAAATCCTGCACAAATAAAGAGGCCTTAGAATGATTTTGCGTCAATCTATGATCTCATACTTGCAGTTGAAAGACTGAGTGTGTTTAGCTGCTGAATGATGCAACACGAGCAGTGAATATACATAGAGTATAAATGGTGTAAATAATGGATGGATGGTTTATTGTAGTGGATAACTTGGCCACAAAAAAAAATAAAGAAAAAAGGAAACTCAAATGAGCCCAATATCCCCCACCGAATCAGCTTTCCTGTGAAACTGGATCATAGTACTGATCTCACTTTTATTACATTTTAGTTTATTTATTTACTTTTTTAGCAGCTTTCTATACTTATGCAAATGTCATAAACCCACGAGTGTAATTTTGTTGTTGCATCTGTGCTCACATTCCTCTACAGGAAGCCCAATAAATGGGTTGGTTGGTGGTGGTCATGTGACAGGGAAGGCAATACTTGATAGGTGGGAACTGGATATGATTAAAATTAGGGGAGAAACGGTAAAAAAAATTAAATAAAAAAATAAATGAATGAAGAAGACGGCAGTACTGAGTGCACTTCTGCTTTGCAGAAAATGTTCTTGTTTAGTCAGTGTGTTTTTTTTTCTTGAAGAGAAATAGGTTTTCAAATACAACTGAAAATAAAGGAAGTTATATTGTGGCTGTTTCATTACTGAAAATCAATGGAAACATTTTCAGAGCTCCGCTTTTAGGCAGCGCCTAAATATTTATATTATGTACAAATAATCACCCAATCACCATTCTGTGGGTAATTTCACCATTCCACCTGGATCTCACGAATCATGGCCCATCTCGTCACGCCGTTAATGTCTGCGGCCTGGAACCGGTTGATGCAAAACGCTTATGTCCATCAAAGAGGGCCAAACAACATGTGACTGCGGTGAGGAGGAGACCATGAGTCATCATCTGGTTTGCTCCCATTTCAATAACATCTGTACACAAGAGTACCTAGCTGTACTTAACCCAAATCCCAGAAGCTGCGTGCCACACTGAATATGTTTAATCTGAGAAGGGACCCTAGAAGAAGACGTGTATCCTTAGGGGTGGGATCACATTAAAGGTATGACGCGAATAGATTTTTTTTTTTTGCGACTCCACTCGCAAAATATCATGCAAAAGTTGCGAGAAAGTCGCTCGGCAATTTGGTTTTGCAGATGGTTGGCGAAAAAGCAAACCTCCTGTCGTAAATCAGCCTTGTGAATCAGTTTTGTTCTCTTTTTGTTAGTGCGAACAAAGTGTGAATAAAATACAAATGATGACAAAATATACTAAATATGGCAGTTGCCAGCAAATCTTAAACTTTCCGGGTGGAAGTCTCCAACTTGTCGCTTTTCCTTGAGAACAAAAAACAAATAATTTGCAAGCAAAATGACAACTTTGGGACCTTCTCACGACATGTGCGCACTTTTTGTGAAGAGTTTGACAATACTGATGCAAATGGCAATACGTGGCTCTCTTTTCATTCTCAAAATGTGCTCAGATTTGTCTCGTGACATTTGCGCCATTGCATTTTGGTCACTTGGTTCGTGAACTCTGTGTCAGAGCCTTCGCGAATGCCGCAAATCGAGGCTTTGAAGAACCAGTTCACGAACTGGGTGACCAAAATGCAATGGCACGAATGTCATGAGACAAATTTGAGCACATTTTGAAAATGGAAAGAGACAGCCACGTCAGTTACTTTTCTATCATATCTCTAGAGTGAGCACCCCCTTTAACAAGAGTCCAACATGTCTGCATAGAAAAAAGAAATTCTGCAAAAAGCTCTATGAAGAGTTGATTCCAAAACATTCCGGGACAGACAGATGGCACCATGACATCATCTCCATTCTGGCCTTTTCCCGGCAATGGATAAAAAAAGAAATTGCGTAAGTCATTGTAATACTGGGGCAGTGGCGGCCCGGTGGTAGGGTGCTGACTTACTGATCCAAAGTCGGGGGTTCAAGCCCCATGATCACCAAGTTGTCACTGCTGCCCCCAGTCCCGCTAACTGGGATATCAAAGGCCAGCCATGTCTCTCACTGTCTGTGATGAGAAGCATTTAGAAGAGCCATTGCTGTCATTCAAAAAGTGAAGGCCACTAAGAGTTATTAGCTAAGAGGGTTTGAAAAAAAAAATCACTAATAAGTCGATTCACATGTCTCAAAGAGAAAGATCCTGTGTAAGGGTCACAGGGAGGCTGGACAAAGGTGGGGTACAACCTGAACAGTTCACCGGTCGATCGCAGGGCCAGTACACACACTCACACTCACAACCAGGGGCAACCCGCCCACTCACTCACTTACCCACTCATTTGCTGAGCTGCTTAGTCTTACTACGGTCCCGGGGCAAGAGCAAAGGCGGGGTACACCCTGAACAGCTCACCAGTCCATAAAGGGCGACACGTACACACACAACTATTCACATGCACATCCACATCTAGGGGCAATTTGGAACAGCCAGTTAGCCTAACGTGCATGTCTTTGTATTGTGGGAGGAAAGAGGGGTACCTGGAGAAAACCCACACACGCAAGCACATGGAGAACATGCAAACCCCACACAGAAAGTTCAGAGTCTGCGACGTTCTTGAGCCACTACGCCACCGTGCCTTTAGAGTAACTTTCTGCACATTCTTATCACATTCAACAAGTCGTCTCTACCCTTTCCGTGGTTTACAGAACATTGAAAGCCCACTTGTTTCAGTGAAACATGGTTGCCAAATATTCATTTTGCCCTATGGACACACCAACGTGTCTTAAAGACATTTTCCTACAGATAAACTACTGCCCACACATCCTGCTCCATACAACGCTCTTAATAAAAAAATCACACTGGGGGAAACTCCAACACTATAAACTATGATATGTAGGAACAGTAAGCTTTCTTCTGCTGTCTTTTTTATGAGGAAAGCCATATTTCTGTTCCATGCCCTAAAGCAGGGGTGCCCAATCCTGCTTCTGGAGATCTACCTTCCTGAAGACCTTCACTCAAACCCTATTCATGTCCACCTGACCATTTAATCAATGCTTAAGAATTTGAAAAGAAGACTTAAGACCTGACTAGATCGGTCACATTAGGGTTGGAGGAAAAGCCCCGATGAAGGTAGATCTCCAGGAGCAGGACTGGGCAAACTCTATATAACCTCATTTGATAAAGGTGCACATATTTCCAGACCACACATATGCTGTACACATAGAGAGAAAGATTGCAATTTTTTAGAGAGCAAAGTCTGCTGGCCTTTTTTTTTTTTTTTTACATTTTTTTGTTCTGAGCTTATCCTGTTTACTGTAGGATGCAGCAACTAGGTGTTCAACTCCTCCTGGATGGAGGTTCCTTCTTAGTATTTTTATTGGTACCCATTTATACATTTTCAGTATTTGGCAAAGCAACTTACATTTATAATTTTGCTTATATAGCTGAGCAGCTGAGGGTTAAGGACCTCGCTTACGGGCCCAACAGTGGCAGGTTGGTGGTACTTGGGCTTAAACCCTAACATTCAGATTAGTAAGCCACAGCCTTAACCACTGAGTCACCACTGACCAATTATACAGCTGGGTAAATAGTTGTGGTTAAGGGGTCTTCGCACAGTAAGGGTCTAACCGGGATTCGAACCATGACCTCTCGATCACGAGCCCAGTAATCTTACTGAACCTTACCCAGCACATCGGAAACTTTATCAAGGTTATTAATATTAAAGATAGTATAAATAAATGTGTGGCTTCTGCCTACTTGGAATTTCTGAGACCAGAAAAGTAAACAAATGCAAACTAAGATCTGATTTGGTGTTATGTGAGGATGCCAATCTTTGATGTGGACTGAAAAATTCTACTTATGAGAAGACAGTGTGATGTGGTATCAGTGTAACCACAGCAAACTCAGGAATTTTCTTTTTTTTTTTTAAATGTCATTGTACGCATAAAATAAGCCTAATTTATATGTTCTCATAAACAAACCCACCATATTTTTTTTCAAAGAGAATGGGTGAAGGCACAAGTGAACAGTGAAGAAATGTGCATTAGGTTGTTCATGAAGTGACAATAGAAGCCATGGAACAGTGGTGTACATCTGCCTCACAGCAAAAAAGTCCTGTCTTCAAGTCCTAGGCGTTTCTGTGTGGAGTTGTATGTTCTCCCCGTGTTTGCATGGCTTTATCCAGGTACTCTGGTTTCCTTCCACAGTCCAAAGACATACACATTAATGAGTTTATTTTTTTTTTCTTAATATGGTTTACCTGTTGTGTATACTGAATTAAAGCCCCTGTTTGAGCTCACAAAAATCATGCAGGTTCAGGCTGAAGATTTTGGTGCCATTATTCCTCATTACATGGAACACTGGTGGGGTGTTGAACACTCACTCACCAAACTGCTTAAACTTACTAGGGTTGTCGGAATTGGTGGCCATCTCAGCCACACTGGGCAAAGGCTGGGTACACCGTAAACAGCTCGCCAGAACAATGCAGGGCAACACACACACTCATACACACAGGTGAAATTTGAAACAACCAACTAGCCTAATAGGCATGTCTTTGGACTGTAGGAGGAAACCAGAGAACATAGAGGAAACCCACACAAGCACAGGGAGAACATACAAACTCCAGAAATACACGAGTCCTGACACGAACCCAGGACCTTCTTGACTGGTAATTTGGGAGAGTTTTGTAATCACATTCTTTTAATACATACATCTTTAAGTTCCATTCCAACTCCTACACTCTTAGAACAGCACTTTTATCAATTATGCATTCTCTTTCTCAACTCATTTCTAAAGGCTCTATTATTAAGGGGTCTTTTATACAGCAGTTAAAAAAAAAAAAAAAAAAGAAAAATACCTAACGCTGATTTCAATCGAACATTTTTACAGGCTACACTGCTTGGGGGAGAAAAACACAGTAAACTTACAAAGTCCCAAGAAATACTATCATTCCAAAGCTGTATATTTTAATTACTTGCCGGTAATTGGACGACTCACCTCGGCATCCCCGGGTTTCAGTGAAGCGCTCACCGCTTCAGATCCACGCACGCACAGAAATAACTCCACTTTCAGAAGAAACAATAAAAGCTCCAAGTCCATGTCAGAGCTCCAGATAAGTCCACTGCCTCCCAGCTCATCAAGGTTCTCACTCTAGGATGAAACCTCCCACCTGCGCCATTGAATCCACCCGAAAAAGGCTCTTTAACGCGGTTTATACTGACGGCACTGCCAGACCCTTCAGAGCAGTACAAGTACTAAACAGTTATTTCCCTCCTTTATATCTATAGGCGAAGAGCTTAAAGGAGTGTGTGAGGGAAGGAACCGCCTCCAGAGCACAGGAAGGACAACACTGCACATTTTTAAGCATGTGGGACTTTCTATGGATACAAGACTTAGACAGTGCAGTTTATTTTACACCTCTCAAATAAAAAGGATTCCTAGCAATATTTCAATTCAATTTCCAAGCATGATCACAATTTCAGCCTTTAAATCCTTCCCAAATCATCCAGAGAAAAAGGACATTTATTTCATATCACTGGAGGAAAGAAAAATCACATCGACAGCGCCAAACACTGACACTCACTCCTGCAATGCCCAGACACAATATCTTTAAAGTAAATAACAGCAGTGTTAATTTATGAAGGAAAAAAAAAAGAAAACAAACACGCACGAGACCACAGCAATTAATTTTTCAGATTACCATGTTAATGGACCTCAGCTCATAAAAGTAAAGTCACACACAGTAAGATCAGAATCATGTTTAATACGACTTTCAGAAAGGAAAAAAAACCCACCCAAGTAAAAGTTAGTCTTACCAAAAAAGAAAGGAAAAAAAAAAAAAAAAAGAAAAGATACACTTAACATATTTACCCCACACTTACTGTGAATTCTACCAGATCAGAAAAATTAAAATGGAGTAACAAAAATAGGAAAATCACCTATACCAACCATCAACCCCCCCACCCCCCCATCTCGAAACCAGAATCCTTAAATAGTAGATGGACAGTGAGCCTACAGGACAAAAACAGCCACAGAAGCAATACATGAAAAGCTCTGGCAAAAAACATGACAGACTGTGGGGAAAATTGATTTTTTTTTTTAACATCCCTCCCCCAAATATTACATCCCATGCCTCCCTCCCCAGCTTCTCAGGCAAGAACAAAGTCAGTGATCCTTTAGTACGGCCGGTCTCTTCTTTCCTCTCTGTGGTCCCCTCTACAAGATACAAAGGGCAGAGTTAATAAGAGTTTTGGGATCACTGTTAAGACTTGACTCCAATACAAGGAGTTCACATTACTTACACATCAGCTGGAGAATAAAAACGTAATCATTTTACCTTCCGCCCATCTTATATCCACCACCATAGCCACCACGATCACCGCTATAACCACCACGGTCTCCACCTCTGAAACCTCCTCTTCCACCTCTGAACCCACCACGGTCTCCTCCGTAGCCTCCTCCCCCTCCTCCTCCTCCTCCTCCTCTACCACCACGATCTGAGGGGGAAAAACAGCAGGCTGAAATTCACTCACCTTCAAAGGTTATATTTCTGAATAATAAATAAGCTAATAGTAAGCTTTTCACCAACCTCCAAAACTGTCTCCGGGTTTCGGTGTGCCACATTTGTTGCATTCATACCTTCGGGCAAAGTTCATGTTTCCACAAGAGCTATTGGGGAGAAGGGGCGAGATAAATAAAATGTTTTTCCTCCAACCATACGGACAACCTAATGGTCAAAGTTAAATTAGACCCACAACTAATAACAGTACACACTCTGCTGTTTTACCCCCACTTCAGCATTTAATATCCAAAATACCCCTAGCTAGTAACTCATATTAGCCTGTAAATATTTCTGGCACAAATGCTTAATGGTATAGCATGCGAGTAAATGAGGTAACGATAGCTCAAAATACATTAAAGGGCTCACAAAATGTAATCTAGAAACTCTAAATGCTAACTGAAGTTCCATAGATAATATACAAAATAACTAATAATTAAAAAAAATGCACGGGTGGAATACAAAACTTAACTACAGTGCTTTACTGCCCCCTGGTGTTTATGCTGATATTGCTCAGTGGTGATACATGCAGAAAAAACAAATAGCAGCCAATGCCATATACAACATTGGCCTTAAAATTCTGGTTGCAGAATGAGAAACTACCAGGATGACAGGACGTGACAGACACTATGTGAATCAGTATCGAAGCTGAAGTTGGAAAGCTAGAAATTTGAAAGTAGCATTTCTTCAGAACACCAGTCAGGCCCACCCACCCTTCCCTTCCCTTGAAGGTTATTCCAAATCCACCACCCCTTCACACTCAAGCTCCACTTCAGCTGCAAGTTGGTGCATGGTCAGGTGACACACTGGAGCATACAAGATATTTCCCAGCAAACGGGATCACTAATCATTTAAAACTTGAATCCATTCACCTGTTTGGACAAAGCCAATCTCCTCCTTTAACATCAAAATTGGGACCTCCACCAAAGCTCCCTCGGCCTCTGAAACCTTAAAGGAGAACAATTATGTTACATTTGCACCAAAAAGACTAGCTGGTAATTTATCTGGTTTAGGGGCAAAGGATGGCATTTCGAAACGTACCTCCACGTCCTCGCCCACCACCACCTCCTCCCCTCTGGGAGAACTCCGCCCGGCGGGTGGCAAATGACACCTTAATGGGCTTTCCGTTGAACTCCTTCCCTAGAATTCGTAGATGAAATAGTTAAAACAAAATCAACACGACTGGTTTCATAAGCAGATGTCACACATGCAATAAACCATCATTCAAACTTACCGTCAAACCAATCAATGGCTGCTTTAGCTGACGGCGGATCGTCGAATGAGACTGTAGCTTCACCCTTTAGTCTACCGGTGGCTTTATCAGTGTACAGGTTAATCATGGGCTTGCCTGTCTTTTTATTGATCTGAAAGGAAAGAGGAAAAAAAAGTTAAGTGCTGAGATATTGGAACGTTTGAGTACCAAGACAGATAAAACTTTAAACCTGCCTTAATAATTCCAATCTGTTTGAAGTAGTCAGCAACTTCATGAGTTGTGACATCCTCTCCAAGGCCTTGGACAAAGATTGTGTTGTTGTCAGAGTTGTCCTGTTCCTCACCTACAAAAAGACAACATGCACCCTCAATACATCTGAACCAAACACCAAAAAAACCATAGCCAAAGCACACCAAGCTACAACACTGACTGCCCATGCTTCTTACCTACATCATCCTTTTGACTATAGTCTCTGGGTCCTGAAAAACAGGAAGACAGGAAAGGAAAAAGAGACCATGAGCAACAGAAGATATCGACCGTCACAAGTTATTAAACATCTATGAAAAAAAGTGTCTATAAGGATATGCTTGACTTTTGACAGCTATACACCAGGTTTCACCAAATGGCTGCATCCTTTGTCATCACCTTGTAATACCACAAATGTTCTTGTGCATTAATTATAAACCCCCTTATAAAGCTTCTGCTAAGGCCATATGCTTCTTCTTCGCCACTGGCACAGTTGGCATCCAGAACGCTGGCATTTTTTTCTTTACTTTTTTAGTCAAAAGTCTTCATGCAACAATACCATTACCAGTAAAATGAGGCGTTACATTTTAACCCAACAGCATTTACCAGAAAAGAAAAACCTAACAATGGCGGGAGATATTTTTTGTCAGTCCAAAAAGGTGGCTGTCAAGAGTTCACTGTTCTTTTGCCAGTTAAGCTTTTTTTCTCTTCATTTTCCCCAACTGAGACAGTTCTGATGCTCATCACTTACCACCGTAATTTTTGTAGCCACCACGGTCACCACCACTGCAGAGGAAAAATGGAAGATGTGATGGCTTTCCTTTGTCGCAACCTGGGAGCTCAAGACTCCCCACTTAAATGCATTGTGTCCTGTCATGGTTCAACTTTGGTTTTTAACAGGCAATGTCTCCCGTGTTTGAATACACTGCCTAAAGAGTTTTGCCAATGGTGCAAGTGACAATTGAAGAATCGAGAGACATTTTACTTTCTTCCAATTTAGGATTGGGTGAAAATCAACTGGGTTAGTACTAATGACTGTTCTTAGCCAAACCCGAGCAGAGCATGGAGGATTTCCCTCCTAGCCCTCTCATAATAGGAAGGTGTCTAAATTTAGATGTCTACACACTAGCTGAAGCACTCCAAGTTGAGTGCACTTTATTTTCTTCCATTGAGTGCTTATATGAGCTCCAATGGTTGAGGTCCAAGTTTAATTTCATTCACTTTGATACCTGTAGTATAAAATGTAGACCATGTTAACACAAAAGCATTCGACTCCATGTTTAAAAGAAATACAATACTTCAATTACACCGTTCTATGGGGAATAACTGAATGATGAACTTGTGCTTCTGTGGCATAAAATATACTGAATACAGTCTCCAAAAACAGATTTAACATTTATATGGGCTGCCAAAACCACAATAGTGAAATTATGTCATTAATTAGACCAATTCAAGCTCTATTCTTATAGATATGGTATTTGACACTGGGTCACTTTTTAGCTCTCCAAGATCAGAACCTTACCAAAAGAATTTAGACCCTAAACAGCACCCCATAAATTTTTGCACATTAAAATCAAATATTGAAGATATAAAAAGTGACCTAGAGAAACTAGGAACAAATGGTGAATAATTTCTTCAGGGCCCATTGTGTTCGAGTGTCAGTGACCCAACCAGACATCAAGAGGTTAATAGTAATAAATTGACAGACCAGTTTGGGTTACAACCTGCATTCTGACAAAATCCTGCGGTCTGACATTGTATAACCCTAAAGAAAAATGTATTATAACAGAGCCGAACATTAATTCTTGCACTGGTATCTGGCAGTTCTATTCTGTGTAGAGCAACAAGGGTGTCCCCTCACCCAAATATCTAAAATACATATCTAAAACAAAACATCCCATTAAATAATTCATGTTTATGATCACTATAATTACTAAAATGTAATGCAACACCAACATTGCTGGGAAACTTATGCAGTGTACAACCTACCAATTCTTTTTCTGGCCATGTTTATGATGTTCTGACGAAGTGAAAACTTCATGACCTTGACCATGTAATAGTCTGAACTTAAGCACATGTGACTGATGAAATGAGGAACTGATAAATTATCTACCATCAGATGAAGAATTGTGCACATCCATCAAGCAGAACTAGCAGTAGTTAATGGTACCTGTTGGAGGAGGTAGGCTTTCAGACTTACCCCATACCAGAAGGAGGGCCTCCTCCTCTTCCACCTCGGTCAAAGCCACCACGATCATAACCCCCACGTTCATAGCCTCCACCACGCTCATAGCCTCCGCGATCATACCCGCCACGCCCTCTGCCCCTGTACCCCTCAGACCTGTCGCCTCCTTCGCCACCGTACCTCCTTCCATCATCTGGAAATAGGAGAAACCCTCATAGCAGACTTCGAATTAAACTGATCATAAAAAGCAACACTAATTTAACATTGCACAAGTTTAGAAGTAAAGTTCTACTGAAAAATCTTAATTCAGAACACCCCCACCTCAATGTGTAATTTTGAAATAACTGTCAAATTACCCCACCTACAAAACATCAGACCGGAATTACTTCACAGCACACTACATCGGTGTAAAACCTCAAATATATCAAGCAATTTAGGAAGAGTTGTAAGTAAAAGCTCCTATGGACCGAGGTGTTCCCATATTAGCCACCCCAAACTTTCTTTGTGGACATGTAGCATTTAAATGCATGTTGGCACCAAGTGCATTACTAATTACAAATATGCATGAAGCAAGCAAACATTACCATCATTACGCCTTCCATAACCTCCAGATTGACCTCCATATGATCCTCCAGACTGGCCAGGTCCTCCTTCAGACTGCCCATATGAACCTTGCTGCCCGTAAGAGCTTTGCCCATAGGAACTTTGCTGTCCATAAGTCTTTGCTCCATACCTTAAAGGAAATTCAAAATTTGAGTACAGAAATGATTGGATCCAGATTGGACCAATGCAGACATTCAAATTAAAACGAATAACTCCTCAGCAAACTTACCCTGAAGATGAATCAGAGCCTTGCTGCCCATAACCTTCATAGCTCTGTGGCTGTTGTCCATAGCCAGAGTAACCTTGTGATGATGACGACGACGACTGACCATAACTCTCTGAAAAGAAAAAAAAGAAAAATAGTAGAAAAAAAATACTACAAGATCACAAGAAAAGCTTTGCAACACAATTACCTTTACACATACCTGTCTGTCCACCATAGCCCTCATAGTTCTGCCCAGCAAACGAGTTGCCTCCATTACCTTGTCCGTAACCCTGAGACTGAAGGATCAACATGTATGAACACTTCAAATTATGATCTAAATCTAAAGAAGCAGGTGATCGCTACATGATGATATTATTATGATGGTTAAGTTTGGCCCTTACCTGCCCACCATGTTGATAGCCCTGGGTTCCGCCATAGGAGCCATAGCTATACAGTTCACGGACACAGATAGAACATGTTAACCACAAATAGCAGTATACAACAGAACATACAGAATGTATACGGATTAACAGGGACTTTATAGGTTGGAAAACTGGTTACACAATCCTGCCTTATAAATTGACAAAATACTGGATTTAGAACAGGAACAAAAGATGAATACTTGCCTTTGTGGAGCTCCAGGCTGCCCGTAGCCTGAATCTAGAAAATAATAATCCAACAAATTAGCAAATCATAATCATCCTACGGTTTACAGTGGACATAAACGAAACATACACAAAACATCTGACCATGTAGATCACCCGGTTCCTCGATAACAAGGCGGCTGTTTAGACCAGAAAGAAGGAGGCCTAAGCGGCTTCCTCTAAAACATTAGCTCGAGGATGTAGCCGTGCGTGATGTACATTCAGAAATTCTACACTGTATTTAAAAAGCCTCAAGTTTTTGTCACGTGCAATGTATTAATAGTAAGCCATTTTGCCCCAACCACCTTCCATTTGAACGCCAACGGCGTTCAATCAGCTAATGAACATAAAGAACACCACGCCGCCGAACAAAAAAAAATGGTGGCGGTACACACATCAACCCACAATTTTAAAAAAAATCAAGTCATAAAGCCACGAGAGTCGAACGCACGTCAACTTAAATAATAAAAATAAACACGAACGTGAGTTAGACGCCATAATACCCCAAGGAATCCGCTATGAAAAAAGCTAGCCTAACTACACGAGGCCATCGACACCGCCTTTGCTAACCAGCTAGCGGTCTATTAATCGTAAATTGTTATTTTATCACAAATAAACCAACACATTTCGCACTATGCAGAGTAATACACATCAGGACGACCCCAAAAAAATTATAAACATAAAACGTAATCTTACCAGAAGCCATAATTCTGTTTAAAATTAAAATTCAAACTCCTCCGTCACCGCTTTTACGTTAAAAACCCTGTGGCGCCAGCACGCGCACTGCAGCATTTATTAACTGTGACGTTCTGTTGGGCGATACCAAGTCTTCTAGTCAACGAAGGTGTTTTTGCCTTTTAAATTAACAACCAATTGCAACACAATTACACACTGCTAAAAATTACCACCTCACATTTACTGTGTATCTATTAAAATCATGTAAAAAAAATACATTAATATTAAATTGCTATGTGAGGAAATGTGCCCCGGCTGGAAAATGGTACGGTCTTAGCGCCTTTTCTTAAACCCATCACGTGACGCTTCTCGCTGGATTTGCGCTCAAGCGTTCACATCACAAACGATGCAAGGGGTGCGCACAAAGCCGTTCAGCGCCATTTTACGTTTGTTATGACATCATAATTGCTATCAACACATACTTTAACGGTTCACCCACCTATTTGCCAAACCGTTAGGGTTGCAGGGAGTCTGGAGCCCATCTCAGCCAACTCTGGGAAAAGGCAGGGCACACCCTGTACAGCCTGTCAGAGCATCACAGGGCCAACACACACAACCATATATACTCACATACACACCTAGGGGCAACTTGGAGCAGCCAGTTAGCCTAGCGTGCATGTCTTTTGACTGTGGGAGGAAACCAGAGTAAATCCTCCCAAGTGCAGGGAGAACATGCAAACCTCACACAGATATTCCCAAAGATCTTCTTTCTGAGAGGCGGACTTGCTAACCACTACTCGTCCACGTAGCAAGAAGGTCCTGAGTTTGAGTCCCGAGCTCAACGAGAGCGTTTCTGTGTGTAGTTTGCATGCTCTTCCCATGCTTGCGTGGGTTTCCTCTGGGTACTCACTTCTTCCCACAGTCCAAATACATGCACATTATGCTAATTGGCTGTTCCAAATTGACCCTGTGTGTTTGTGTGTGTGTTTGTGTGTGTGTGTGAGAGAGAGAATAGGTGTGTGTGTGTGTGTGTGTGTTGCCTATGATGGTCTTGTGAGCTTTTCAGGGTGCTCTTGCCCAAAGTTGAATAAGATAAGCTCCAGCCTCCCTGTGACCATTATATTAGGCAGCTCAGCAACTGAGGGAGAAATACAGAAACGCCCAAGACTAAGACTCGAACCCATGACCACCTTGATGAGAGGTGGACGAGCTAACCACAGTTAAACAGAAACAGGCCTGCCTTGATATAATTTCAAATTTGTACAATAAATAAGGTCCAGTGAAGCTGAATGAAATTAAATCAGTTTTATTCATTTAAAAAGACAAGCTTAGATATTTTATATTTAGACTATAGGAAACATTAATTGCATATAAAACTATATGATGCTGACAAAAATAAGTAACAGTGACTGTACGCATTTATGTTGACACATTTTCTTCCAAAATAATGCATTCGTCATAAGCAGTGATCTTCAGATTTCATTAATTTCATTTTTAATCATGAGGCAAGAAAATGTTTCCATAAGGCACATGTTGACCAGTAAACAAACACTGACAGTCTGAAATTTTGCAAGTGGATGTTTACAAAGGAGGTTAAGAACAGCTCTGACATTGTCTCACATTCATATCGATGACAAACACCACTAGCTGGGAATGTACACGTCCTTATTCACATATTAACAGAAAGAAATGGATTCTGATAATGTTATAATACAAGTTTCAAATGGAAATGTAAAATGTGAGGCAGGTAAAATGCTTTAAACATTAATACCGGAGTTAAAACAAGGAGAACATGACTTGAAATCACATTGTCGGACATGACACCTATGTGTGAGAAAGACTGCTATTAACAGAAAAAAAAAAGATTTTAGCAATGATATCTAAATAATATTTAATATTATCTGATGCTCTGTTACTGATTCTTACACAGTTGACTATGTAAACCCTTTCATAATATAGGCTACAGTACAAAAAGCATCATGTGCATAGCTCCAACTAATGGGACTCTTCATCACCCATCATCATCATTACCACCCATCATCATTACCAGGTCACCCAAGTTTGTTTCTACTGCAAATTAGTATTTATTTGATTCCATATATAAAGCTCAAGATCAAAGCACATGAACCCTACTGTTTACATTACAGAGACCTTATTCCATGTGTGACAAATTAATATTTGCGTAGAAGTCTTACAAGACACAGCACGAAATAACATCTATGTACACTTCAACAGTAAATCAATCGAGACAGACTCGACTCGAACTATGAGCACCTGCTATGAACTTCATTCAGTGGGATAGATGTGTGCATGCCTGTTTCCTTTACAAAGTTCAAATATATTCAACTGGCTGGTAGCAGTTCTTAAAAACACTACAAATAGAAATATATGTGAAGATTAGACTCTTTAACTCCAGACGTCCTGCGAGTACCGTCCCTTGGTCATCAGTTTCTTGATGTAATCTGTAGCCTCGAAGCGGGTCATGCCGCCGAGTTCCTCGGCTATCTCGTAGAAAGCCGTCTGCACGTCCCTCGCCATGTTGCGCGCGTCTCTGGAATAACGGCACATTTAACAGGCCATGAGCACTCTATTTTTATCAAGGGCAAACATTTCCAGAGTGATGCATATGATAAACATTATGATCAGGTAAAATAAGCTCATCTGGCTCGATACTTTATTCGTCATGCTGCCAGACCAAAAAAAGGTCCAGGGTGTACCCCACCCTCGCCCAGAGACGGCTGATATGGGCGCTAGCCTCCCCGCGACCCTAATTAGGAATAAGCGGTTCAGAAAATGAATGAATGAAGGAATACTGTTGATTGTGCCAATATCTTGTCTTGCATGAACTGGAGGATTCATGTCCTATTCTTGCAATTTTGCAGACTTGCAAAAATGATACAGTCTTTTCAAATTGGCTAACTGAAAACTGTAAGTAAAAACCACCTGAAAATGAAAATAGGCATATGTTTATATCTAACAGGAGAGTTTGGAAGACGCCTTTGATTACACTTTAATTCTTTATGACATGGGAAAGTGTTCAAGGCAGAGGACTTTGTTTTTTCCCTTCAAATTAACTAGACAAAAAAGCAGGTTAGGTTCTCGAGAACCTAAAAAGCAAAGTTGTTGTTGAATGAAAAATGATAGCTATTCTAACAAAGGTTTTAACAAGAAATAACTAACACAGATGTTATGTAACTATACTATTTTCTATAATAAATTAAAACTACAAGTGCACTCAGACTGCAAGGTACCTCCTAACTGGTGCACATTTTACAATGTTATGCTGTCCCATGATGCAGCATGGGCAGCAGATTAAAAAAAGGTTGGGGTTGGCTTGCTTTATGGGGCTTTTTGGAAGCATGCATGGGGGTGGGATTTAACCAGTAATAAACCAGGTGGAAAATCAGCAGGGAAATTATTTGGACAAACAAATAAACCCATACATACAGTAAAAATTTCATCCCTAAAGATCCCTAGTGGAGATGTACTAGAACTAGTAAAGGACATGACGTGTTAACTTTTCTATCCACTCACCCACAGATATAGATGTGTGCATTTTCTTTATGTATCTGCCTCCAGACATCTGTCTTGTTGTTCTTCAGGAGATGCTGCACATATATCTGGAAATTTTTTACAAAAAAAATTTGTTTTTGTTTTTTTTTTTAGAAAAGTTAGGATTTTTACAGTGGATTCCAACATGTAAATAAAAATAATAATAATAATAATTTAAATAGTAGTGTACACTTAATGGGCTTTTTTTGTGGCTCAGTAGCTATAGGAATGGTTCCGTCTGTCCGTCGCACTTTATTTTCCCAGACATTTACTTGCCGAAGCTGGGGCTTTCACACTCGGTATGCTGGCTCACTACTATGAATGGTACGATGAGTTTGTGTGTGAGTGACCTTGACCTACTAGTATATTAGGTTTCTGGACATTCAATTGCCGCATGCTGAAGCTGGGGCTTTCAAACTTGCTATCCTTGTTCTATATTGCCATATTATTTCAGCGGCAGCATCTGACCCCTGTGGTCTATTTATTTATTTTGAACAGTAAAAGAAATAACATGATTGCACTATGGTGTTATCACGAAATTTCATACCAGATTTATGAATTTTTTTCTGCCATTCACGGTTTAAAATAAATAAATTTTACAACAGAGTAATACTTAACACTGGAGTCTACTTCAGCATCAGCCCTGCAACATTCTGGCAGATATTAAAAACCCTCTGGATGGCCCACTTCTCTCAGCCCTCGAGTCGTAGCCTGTGAAACTAGGCTTATTTTCAAATATATGTTGCTTATTTCTCATCATTCTCATCATACATTTATGTCCCCCTCCGCCTCTCACATCCCCTTGGCTCCAAGCTGGGCAGGAGGGGGGGTGGGGGTGAGCAGCCAGCTGTTTAAGAATTTAACTGCCTGGAACTAGACTTCCATTCTGAGACACAATCCTAACTGGTTTCACAGGTACAATGGCTGATACTGTGCTAATATGTTTCCTTCCTTCAAAGCTGGGGCATATAGAGAAAGAGAGAGAGAAAATAATAACAACAACAACAAAAAACACCTACCTTGTGTTCCTGGTCCCTCGAGAAGGCCACATTAAGCGACAGCACGTCAGACTTCACAAATGCCTTCAGTTCCTCCTCGTACAAGAAGTCTTCAGCTTTATGACGGCAGCCGTAGTACAAAATAGTCTCTCCCAAGTCCTTACCTGAAAGCAGAAAAAATTAAGTTGACCAGTTACTAAACTAAACTGCAACAGCAGCAATATACTGAGGCTTCTGGAAATTTTGGGGCCAATGATATATTGGTTAAGGAGCTGGGCTCATGATTAATAAGTTGTGTGTTGCTAAGACCCCTGGGCAATGTCTTAAGCACAAGTGTGCCTTTGTCCACCCAGCAGTATAAATGGGTATCCATAAATAATACTGGGAAGGTAACTTGTGATAAACTAGCGTCCCATCTAGGAGGAGTTAAACTCCTATTCACTTCCTGCTACGTAAACCGTTAGTAAGCTCTGGCCTGAGCAGCCAGTAGGCTTGGGTGTAAAATCCCAACAAACTTACCTCCGGAAATTTTGGATCAACACGGCATTCAAGTTTATGATCAAAAGATGGGTCACGTGATTAGAATGAACTGTTTTACTACTTGAATCAAGCTAGAATTTAATTTTAGCTGTTTTTAACAACGTACAACATGAACCTTTAATTTGAACTCGTGTGTTTTTCAAAAATATTGGAACATGTGACTGACAGGTACTTCTTGCTTGCTGATAATAGTTTTTAAATCCGTGCCTTAGCTTTCGCCTGTGAAGACTGCATTTGTTAGTTAAAGCAAGGCATTCTGAAGCAGGAATAAGAGGTGGCGGTGGAGGCATGGGGGGATAGACAGGGTGCCGTTGCATTGCAAGCTTCGGGTATCCTCAATACAACAATTTGATTTATATACAACAATTTTTCAATGTCCTGAAAAATAAACATACGACTGGTGTTCTAATGAGCAAACATCGAAAAGGTTGCCAAAAAAGACAACTTAACAGTCGATGACAACTAAATGTCTTTTGTGAATATGAAAAACAAAAGAATTAGCCCTGTTGTTCCAATAAATAATTAATAAATCAAAATAGAGCAGCTGCGGTATCTACCTTGTTCTTTAAGCCAGGCTCGCTCTTGAATGAAGCCCATGAAGGGTGCAATGCCTGTACCGGGACCAACCATGATGACTGGGTTGCTGGCCTTAAAGGGAAGCCGGAATTGAGACTTGCGGATGTACATGGGCACTGTGGCCTTGTGCCCATTGTCTGTAGGCAATTTGTCCTTAAGCCAATTGGTAGCGACACCCTTGTTGATGCGGTTTGTCTTAGTCTTGTACTCAACCACCACGGCACAGATGTGGATGCTGTTGGGGTGAACCTGTCGCAAGAGGGCGCTGTTTAGCTAGTCACATAATACGACATAAATAAAAGGAGATAGAGGCTGATGAGAGACACCTTGGAGGAGGATGCGATGGAGTAATAACGAGCTTGCAGGCGGGGCAGAAGTTCACAAAGGTGGTCGATGGGTGGCCGTAGGGATGGCAGATCTTCCAGTATGGCCAGAATATTCCGACATGAGTCCAAGACCCAGCTCTGGTACAGTGACTGATAAAGAAACAAACAGGAAATAAATAAATAATACATTAGCAGTTGCTTATTTCTCTATTTTCATTATAATTGAAGTCAGACACAGCTATAATAAATGATCTGTTCTAATCATCCCTGAATGCAATTAAGCCCTGTGATGGTTTGATCCCTGCTAAGGCCATGAAGACTATGTGGGACATTTATAACTTGGTATAATAATTGATTCTGCTTTGATTTAAACTTAACAGTTACAATCATCGTTGAGTTCAACAGGTTCGTGGGCAATAAGGTGCATTTTAGGTCAACGAAACGGAAACATGCCTTGCCCTCAGGTGAAGACGACGCCATCTTGCGCATGTTCTCCTGGTCTTTGGGGTCGGTGGCATACTGGGCGAGCTCATACAGAACGTTGGTGCGTGGCGGGTTGGTGATATCCAGGTAATGTGTTAGAGCTGTGCGATACGTGGTAGGGCACGGGAAGGGGTGTTTCTTGTTGGACTCCTCTGAGAAAAGAAACAAAGGAAAAATAAATAAATAAATAAAAAGACACTTTAGTATTCATTTTAAATTAATATATATTTTTTTATTTAAATGCCACCCGATGTGTTAGAAATTCAATTCATGGTGGTGTAGGGGTCAGCACAGCCACCTCACATTAAGAAGGTCCTGGGTTCGAGTCCCGAGCTCAGACGTTTGTGTGTGCAGTTTGCACCCCCATTTTAAAACAAATACAAATGTTTGGCTGGTAGAAAATGTATTTCTATGCTATGATTTCTATGGCTTTAATTTTCTTTTTGGATTCATAAATATTTGCCCATATTATCTTAATTCTTATAGATTTTTATTGTACATTATATTTAAATAGTTATGTACTTATTATATATCTTATTAGCACAATGCTTGAGTTATCCTATCCTTTGTGTTTTTATTTTAATTACTGTATTTGAGTATACTTTGCAATTTAATTCAGAAATCTCTAACTTGACTTAATTCTTTTCTAACTTTTATTAGTTTTAAAATGTTCATAACTTGTTAGAGGTCCACTTTAATCAATGCAGCCAAGGATCAGCTAAACAGGCGAAACATTTTTTAAACAAAAGCACCATGGTCAATAAAACAGCTCTGGGACATTTACAGTCACGCTTCTCAAGGTCAGGGTCGTACCGTCAAGGTTGTTTAGTGAGATAATGGTATCAAGGTCTACTCCGAGGACTTCTCCCAGCCTATTCACAATGCTGGAGTCATTGATAGGATACACAGCCACATGGTCTCCTGACTCATACCTGGTTAAACAAACAATTGCTCTGGTTTAATCTCAGTTATAATGAAGTGTACATAAAGATTCACTGTCTACAGTCAATAGGACCAACTACAAGTTATTCAAAATCCACTCTGGCCTTATTGCTTTGAACTTCTGTCTTCATTACAAGTGTTAGCTTTACCAAATAAAGCATGAAGGCTGTAGAGAAGCATGTATAACACCTGTGGTCTCTAAAATAAAAATAAAAAAATCATCTCTCATCTGTTATGTATTTAATAATGTTACGTATAATTACTACTCACTAAAGGACCACAAAGTCTAGCACACCATTCCCTGATTACAATTCGAAGCAATATCTAACCAGGTACCTGATCTTAGACCCGGTGATGTCCAGTTCCAGATGCATCAGATGTCGTTCACCTCCTTTGTTGATTTTGCGGTTAACAGTAACAAGAGCAAGGAAGGGGTTCTTAGCATCAAAAGGCCTGTTTGAAGAGAATAATTGATGCTTAAATGACTCGGATTGGTGTGTGGTGTGTTAAGTGATTTGAAGGAGATCATAGATTTACAGTGCTGCATTTGTTTAGTCTGCTTTGGCAGTGCACACACACACACACGCACACACTCTCTCTCTCTCTCTCACACACATACTCTCTCACTCACACTCTCACACGTTCTCTCTCCTCCTCACACTTTGTCTCTCTGCCCCACACACTCTCACCACCTACCCCCACCCCAACACTCTTTCTCACTCGCTTGCGCACACGCACACACACACACACACACACACACACACACACACACACAGAGTAAATGATAACATACGGTTTCTGGTTCTCAAAGCTCTTCAAGCGCCCCAGTTCCCCGGTGTAGACCTTACTCATGTTCAAGTCCTCATGGACCTTCAGCTCATACTGACGGATGCTACGAGGTAAAGAAAAGTGAGAAAGTGAAACACCATTCGGGATTCATTCATGAAAAACAAAAACATTTCTTTTCTGTACAACAAAGTGATTCAGACTGAACGGAGGATCTGTAGAGGCGATGCAAAGGACACACACACATACATACACATATATATACACCCTTTATGTATTTGTTTTTTATTTGGAGTACCCCAAAATTAGATGTGCCAGTCAACATATGAATCTAGATTGCTTATCCAATGTTAAACTATTGCATATTAACTGACACCATAAAAGCCTCGCTCCTTCCCCTTTATCAGATCAATAACATTTTATAGCAACGCTCAGATAACTGGAGACAAAAAAAAAAGGAAATGAAACAGTACCTGGACTCTTCACCAGTAGGCTCGACTCCGAAGTGTTCACACACTGCTGGCCAGAACTGCTCTCTCCATGACACAAAGTCCTCCTCGAGGCTGTGGGGGGAAAATTAACATGCATTTTCACTGTAGGACAGAAAACTCAATTATGTGGTTGGATCATGTGTGGGTAGCTTCCAGGGAGTCCCAGCACATGACAAATCCATATTTAAAAAAAAGCCAGCAACTCACTTGCCATCATCGTCTCCCATGCCCAGGTCAAAGATCCTCTGAGCACCGAGCTCGGCTAACCTCTTGTCCACATACTTGCCCATGGCGTTGTAATGTTCATACGTTTTATTCCCAAGTGCAAACACCTTTAGAAAGAGAGTGTCACTTTAATTGAAGTGTTTTTTTTGTTGTTGTTTTTTTTAATAATTTGTGCTCTGTGCAATGCTACTGTGACCAAAGACTCATTCTCTCATTTATTTGCCGAACCGATTAATCCTGCTAAGGTAACGGGAAGGGGGTCCATGTCTGTGTTCCCCAGTACCTATGTTCCCTAATCCCTAACTCTGACCCCCTGACTGAGGAACATACTAGGGAAACTAGAGGACTGGGGAACATATGGATTGCAAATAGGGAGTGGGGAACCAGGGGGTGATCCCATGGGAACGCTGGACCCTATCACAGACGACACCGAGCTAAGGCCAGGTACACCCTGAACAGCTCGCCACACCATCGCAGGCCAAAACACAACAAACACAACCAAGCACACTCACATTCACACCTGGGGCAATTTGCAACAATTATCCTGATGTGCTTAACTTTGGACTGTAGAAGAAAACTGGAGTACCCAGAGGAAACCTGCACTAGCACTGGGAGAATATGCAAACTCCTCACAGGAACGCCCGTGCAGGAACGTTCTTGTTGCGAGGCGGATGTGCTAACCTCTACGCCACCCTCATTAAACCTGTACAGTGTATATATTATTATATAATTATACAATAATTATCATGCCTTAAAACTACTATTACAAAAGTTTTTAAGAGCATTTTGAAAGATATCAGAGAATCAGAGTAAAGACAATGAGTATATAAACGCAATTCAGCAACGCAGTTTTTGGGCATGAGCACATGGGGGAGGAGCAGAAAGGATTGCCCAGAGTACTAGCATCCTGGTTCAAGGACTGTTTTTAGGTTCAGTAGTGCAAGAGGTGTGTGTCCGAGAGAGGGATTCAGCCAAATCCCTTTGTAATCTGACTTCAATGAGCGCTGCTCATCTGTGGATGCTAATACATTCCAGTTCCCCTTTAATCAGGGGTGCAATACCGAGTTCTCTCAAAGCAAAACGAAACACAGACAAAGCGACAGCTGCCGTTTTATTACCATGATCCTGTTCGTGATACACCGTAACCTTTGTAGACAGCGCTGGTATTGATGCTCAAAGGGCGATTGGGTCAGCAGGCAGTGAGCCAATGCTGAGCATGAGTGTCACTCCCACTTTTTGATTCACACGTTACTGTCTCATGACAAGAAAGCATGGAAGCATTGCGCTAACTTCGACATTTGTCAGCAAATGTGAACATTTGCAAAGTCATATGAAGTATCGAGATTGGGGGTGGGTGGGTGTTTCAATTCTACTTCATCAAGCATTCTACTTCGTCAAACACTAATTCTGCTTCTTTATCCTGCTGCTCCTCAGAAACAAAAGCTGCTGAGTCACTTAGCATAATTAATCATCATGCTACGTGTGGCACATGGTTTCTGGTCAGCTTATGAAACTGACATCAAACCACTTCTAGATTTTATGAACTTCCCAACTTTGCTCAATACACATCCGCATTTTTGCTTAGTTACCACTTTCAACAAGTGGTTGTCTGTTAGCCCAAGACAGAACAGCGTGACTCAACACCAGCATGACCCAATTACACTCACGCAGTGTCTCAATGTCACTGAAAGTCACTGACCATTTCCTAACAGATTTGTCCTTTTTTTGCACAATTCACAAAATTCCAAAATTCAACATGGGTGTGAACTGTGGTCCTAACCACTGACACCACAGGATGAGAAACAGGCTATCAAGTGAGATTTCACAAACGGACTTAAACCCCACAGAGAGAAAAGATTTCACACATGGTGGGATGCGAAGAGACAAGAGAGAGAGACAGAGAGAGAGAGAGACAGAG
>JBCNYG010000008.1:23925464-23936724 GCA_039654305.1 Porochilus rendahli | reverse complement strand
GGGGTGATGAATAGGTGATGAGAAAAAGGAGCGTTGGAGCGTAAGGAGGATGAAATGTATGAGTGGTGAGAAAAAGGGGTGAAGAAGATGAAAAGATGGTGAGGAGGAAGATGAATGAATAGTATGAGTGGTGATGAAGAGGAAAAGATGAGTGATGATGATGGCTTTTTTTTTTTTGCCTTATACGGCTTTTTGTTGAAGGTAGAAATGGTATGTGTGGTAGAGAAAAGTGGCGGAATAACAATAATCACAGCAGTTTTAAAATGATCCGGATTATTTTTTCCTTTGAAAACTCTCAGCTTTTGATTTTTTTATGGTGTACAGTCCTCAACCCTTTGGAAAAATTCCAGTTTATATCTCATTGTATCAGAGAGGCCATTGAAATACACTACACTCACTGTGGTGCTCACTATCATGTAGGAAGTAGTATTAAACAATGAGTATGTTTTCATAATATAGCTGATACTAAGCTGTAAAGAGATACATGCTGTCAGCAATATTGCTGAGATAGCCTATCGCAATCAGTTGGATGTAAAGAGGCCTGGTGTGTGTAGGGGTGAATCCCCACGCCGTCATATCACCGCCACCACCACCACCATCATCCTGTATTGATTGACCAAATGAAGTTTGGGCCTAGGTGTAGGCAGTGAATTTGCATGCATGCAGTCACAGCAGAAGTCTGAGCTCTTCATCTGTCCAGGATAATTGTGGGTATGCCCACTGTATCATCAAATTCCTGTTCTTAGCTGACGAGAGGAAAACCTGATGTGGCGGTGTTGTAGCGTTTGATGTATTTAGCATTCTGAGGTACACTTCTGCTCAACGTTGTTGTAAAGTGTGCTTCCTGAACTTATTGTGAGAACTCTTAAGTCATAGACGCAGCACTACCTGTCCTGATGGCTGATTTAAACCTTAACGGAACCTCTTGGCCTGTATCTGCTTGGCTTTGAGTTATTTGAGCTACTGCCACATGATTGGCTGACTTCCTACCTGCATGAATGAGCAGATGGACACGGGTTTCTAATAAGGTGGACAGTGAGGGTTTGTCCTACACAATAGGGTTTGAATAAACAGTGGAAAGATTAAAACTCCCTCAATTGTGCAACTTTTTAAAACCAATTTACGACTATTAATTTACGACTATCTCTGGTTTCTGTCGCAGATTTTAGCAAAAGGAGAACTTCAGGTGTCCGATAGGGAGCGACAGACCCAGCTAGAGCAGATGTTCCGGGATATTGCTACGATTGTGGCTGAGAAATGTGTAAATCCAGAAACCAAGCGCCCTTATACAGTCAACCTTATCGAAAGAGCCATGAAGGACATTCACTACTCAGTCAAAGCTACTAAGAGCACAAAGCAGCAGGTAAGTGGGATATCCGACCATCTGTGCCAAAACTTTATTGCATTAGCATTTAATGTTTTAAACTGTGACCCAAAGACAGAATGCTGTCATAAAATCTAACGGTACGGGCTCCAGAGTGGCGCTTCGACAAGCAGCGTGACCATCAACCTGGAGATCGCGAGTTTGAACCCAGGTTGATGTTGCAGCCATCCGTGACTGGGAGCTAATTGGCCGAGCTGTCACAGGAGGGAGGGATGGCATGCATTCCCCTCATAGCAATCACCAGCCAATCCATGGCCGTCTCTGAGTTCCAGGTTGATGCTACGGCCATCCACATCTGGGAGTTCATGGGAGCTATTTGGAGGAGCTTTGGGCTGGATTTTTAGGTTGTTCAGGACTGAGCACCATACTTTGTCAAGGGATTTGCCCGTGAAGTGTTAGTTCAGGGGGTGTGTTTATTTATCCCACCAGATTATTGTGAGGTTGTTTTTTTTTTTTTTTTGTCCTCCTAACAAATTTTAGCTTGTTTATTCCTAGCATTACATGCATAGAAATAAATGTATATGAAATACGCCCAAATGTCAGAGGCTCAAAAATAATTGGACAGTTGACTGACTGACAGATTCATGGCCAGTTTTGACCGGTTCATTACATCATGACTGGCGATATCGTGAATTGGTGACAGAGAGGACTTTCATTCTACAAATGCCGTACCTACCAATCACACCTTTCCGGGTCAGTAGCCGAGGATCAGTGCGGCAGAACACACGCCTTCGGCTCCTTTTTATACATATATTTTTTTGCTGTTGAATCTTTCAAGCCTGGGTGACAGACCCTCATCACAGCCAGCGCTTATCCCGATTTCTGTAGTGTGAAGCGACTAGGAGTTCAACTCCTCCATCACTGGTTACCTTCCTTGGTACCCATTTACTGCATACAGCTGGGTGGTCAGAGGCCCACTTGTGATTAAAACCTTGCCAAGAGATCTTAGCATGGTGGGGGTGTAACAGGGATTCAAACTCCTGACCTTAAAATACACATGCAACATATTGATATATATAGAATATTGATCCCTGTAACAAGTTTGCCCCGCCCCTTTCCACCTCTCCACTCACCACTCTCTTGCCTTAAAGGTACAATATGTAATATTCAAAACTGTCATTCTCTTATCATGCCTGAGACCTCCGAAAACATGTGTAAATCTAGTTCAAAATTTCTTCATTTCAAGCTTATCTTGACATTTTTTTCTGGCCCAGAAATTAGCCCCGCCCTTAATAGCCTCAAAGTTTCTTTGAAAGGAAACTCAGGAGACACGCAAAGTCACTACGACAGTCCGGGTGAAATCAGTAGAGAACAACAGGAATGTTTGAGGCTTGCAGTTCCCCCTCACAGCCAGCAGGTGGCTGCAAATATTACGATCCGCTCCTTTAAGATATTTCCCTGCACCATTGTACACTTTTCAACATCCATGGTATTTCGTTTGCCTATTTAGTTTGTGCCATATATCTGACATACATTCATGAGCCCAGCACCCTAACCACTACACCACATGCCCCACCGGAGGCTGAATGCTGAGTGTGGGATGAGCAAAACCGTGATACTCAAGTTTATAAGGGGAAAAAATCAGATCAGACAGATCACAAATAATTACTGTGCATTATTTCCCCACGTAGGCACTTGAAGTGATCAAACAGTTGAAGGAATCCATCCAGATTCAGAGAGCTCACATGCGGCTCCGCTTCATCCTGCCAGCCAAAGACGGGAAGAGGCTGAAAGAGAAGCTTAAACCCCTCTTAAAGGTGGTGGAAAGTGAAGACTTCGATGATCATCTGGAGATGGTGAGAGATGTTTGTGTCTCCCTATACTGTGGTATTTTTGTAGTTGTTATGCCTGTTGTTTTATTCCTAATGTCATCATGTTGCACAGAAGAATACGCGTATAAATGAGTCGCACACAGATATTTTCATGGAGGGCAGTTAGCCATGATCACAGCATGTAATCTCCATGGCATTGTTGCCCCAGTTACTGCTTAGTCCGATTAGCGTCCCGGGGGAGGCTGGAGCCTATCTCACCCGACGAGGGCAGCTCGGCAGGGCAGCACACAGCAAATCGCTGACACTCGCACTCAGACCTGGGGGTGATTTGGAACAGCCAAGTAGCCTACTGTGCATGTTTTAGGAATGTTGGAGGAAACCGGAGTACCCGGAGGAAACCCACTGAAAGTCCACAGCCCGGAAAAAATCGAATTCAGGCCTTCTTGGTGTGTGGCGGACGTGCTAACCACTGCGCCACCGTGCCACCTGCTCAGCAACATTAATGTGCTGAATGTGTAGGTTATCACATCAGTGGACTTTTTCTTCCCTGATAGCACGGATATAAAATGGGGACTCAAATAATGAAAGTGGTTCAGGGAGCACGAGGAATCATTTTCACACATGTATTAGCACCCCAGAGTCCTGACCTTAACCCTATTGAACGTTTTTGTGATGTGCTGGAGAAGATTTTATGGAGTGGTTCAGTTTTTCCCTCGTCGATTCAAGATGACTGTGAGAAATGAACCCAATGCTGGATGGAAACACAAATTTGTTGAAACAGTGGCATGACAATGACGTGCTGTAACCAAGGCTAAAGGCGGAGCAACAACGTATTCATGTGTGAATTATTATTATTATTATTATTATTATTATATTTTTTTGCCCGGGCAGTGTATATCTTACTAAAGTGGCAGATGTACAACCTCCTTTTTAAAGTGTGGAATTAAAGTACATGTTCCTTCCTCACAGGTTTGTTTGATTGATCCGGGTTGCTTTCGGGAAATTGATGAGCTGATTCGCTGCGAGACGAAAGGCAAAGGGTCGGTGGAGGTGCTCAGCCTGAAGGATGTGGAAGAAGGCGACGAGAAACTTGAATAACGCTATCCTGAATCACTACTTGCTATGCTAACTACTTCCACATTAAATGATTTCCCTCTTTTATGTCTCAAGACTGTTTTAACTGATTTCATTAACAGGGGACTGGATTTCTTGAGACCTTAAGCAGCGTTTGTGGACGTTTCTAGCTCCTAACATCTATAATATAGAGATATTTTATGGTTTCTGTAAATCATTTTTAAAAAGTTTATCTGTAATATAATAGTAAGCAAATTAGTAATCTGATTCAAATCAAACTTAAGGGTTTGTTTTCTGTGAAAATATAAGTAATTTTATGACTGCAAGACAGGCAACAGATGGATTGATTTATTAAAATAAATAAAAATACACATGCAACATAGGTAATATTAAACGCCGTGAAAAGTTTGCCCTGCCCCTTTCCACCTCACCCCTCACCACTCTTGACTTAAAGGTCCAATTTGTAATGTTCAAAGTCATTCTTATCATGCCTGACATCTCTAGGGGAAAAAAAGGCATATATGACGTAAACCTAGTTTGACGTTTCTTCACTTCAAGCATATCTTGACTTTTTTTTTTCTGGCCCAGAAATTAGCGCCACCCTTAGCGGCCTCCAAGTGTTTTTTGGAAGACAACTCCGGAGACATGGGTAGTCAAGACGACCATCGGGGTCAATTCAGTAGATTAATACAGGAAGGTTTCAGGCATGCAGTTCCCCTCACAGCCAGCAGGTGGCTGCAAATATTACAACCCGCTCCTTTAAGATACAGTTCCTTACTTTCCTGCACCTTTGTAAACTTTCAGTGCCCATAAATTGCTTTCTTAATTTGTGCCATATATCTGACATTCAGTAAAAGCTTATCTAAAATCCCAAAAAAGGATTTCAATGTACCAAAAAAAAAAAAAATAAACCAGTGTGCAAATAAAAATGAACAGAAATAATTTCTCATGTCTCATGTCTATGCTCATTACTTATTAGGAGTAAGCTACATACAGAGGAGCCTGCATTGAAGAGGCTGTGTTATGTTAATAAATGATAGAAATATAGCCATAAGCAGCAATTCCTGGGGTCCCAGCGAAGAGACTAATGTGTCAGAGAAGAGAAAAGAAAAAAGACAATAATACAATTGGAGTGGAGTCATGACATCGAAAAGATGGATTCAAGTCTGAGAAGGAGAATTACATGTGATGATACCACAGAAGGGTTGGAATCTGAAAATAGGATGTTTTTTGGGCGGGTGGGGGTTCATTGGTGGAATGATAATAATAAAGAAGTACAAACAATAGGGGATATTCTTTTGACAAACTGTTTAATCGTATTAGGGTTGTGGGGAGGATGGAGCCTATCTCACCCGACATTAGCGAAGGCGGGGTACACCCTGAACAGCTTGCCAGATCACACTCTCATCCACACCTAGGGGCGATTTGGAACATCCAGTTAGCCTAATGTGCATGTCTTAGGACTGTGAGAGGAAACTGGAGTACCCGGAGGAAACCCACGCAAGCACAGGAAGAACATGCAAACTCCACACAGAAACGCCCGAGCTGAACCCAGGACCTTCTTGCAGTAAGGCGGACATGCTAACCCCTACATCACGATGCCACCGACCCCTAACTAACCATGTAAAAATTGAGGCTTTTGAGAGCTGCACTTTGAAATGGGTATATCCTGGATGATTTTGGATATCATAAATAGTGAAATGTACGAGTGTGACCTAAGTTTCAAACCTTAAAGCTTCATCATGGAACAAACAGGAAGTAATATCCTAGTCAGGGTTTCAGGAAAATACACACACTGTCTCAAATGTTTAACGTTACATCAGCAGTGAATTTTACAGTGTCATAAACTCAACCAGAGGTCAAAGTTTTTAAATAGGCCTTGTGGTTTGCCTGTATGGACTTGTCATAAATTCAGCACGATGCCTTGTAAAAAGTGGATCCTCCACTTCAGACATCGCTGGTGCTGTTGCTGGTGTCATGTTTATTTGTCCTGGTATCTCTGGGGGTGCTTTAAACCACCAAGCGCTCAGCACTCCTCCACCAATCAGTAACAACACCATTCCGATCCACCCGGTATATAACGCTGCTCCCCAGTCCCTTTTTAAAGGAATGGAGGTTTGCAAGTTATTGTTTGTGGCATGAGTGATCCAGCTTATAATCACCAGCATCAACAACCCGGACAAAATGGAAACAAATCCAGCTGCTGCCTTGATCCGTACCTTCTGAGGGAACATGGTAATGGCCAGTATGTAGATCAATATGGGAACGACTCCAACGCCAATCAAAACATTTACAGACACTTTCCAGGAGTTAAAACGCCCAGCCAAGGGCAACAGTGACTGATAGAAGTGGCAGTGCAAGTCTCCTTTCCTCGGTTCTTGCCAATTCAACCAGATTCCATCCCAGTACAGTGACAAAGTATCTGTAGAATTTTCAACCGCTCCAGTCACAATCCACACAGACAGGGTCCTGGTGAAGATGGCGCAAACCCAGCCGCAGGCAGCTAGACTGACGCTGACCAGCTCGATCACCCGGTGCCACCTCTCCATGATTACATCCAGCGAGCAGCAAAAACAAACTGCGAGCTCAGTTGTGGTGCAAAGCGGCCTTTCTTCATTCCAGATGTGGGTGGGGAAGCCATGGAGTATTCACTGCTGCCTTTTTATTTTTTTTTTATCCATGGTTTCAAAACATTTTCCTTCGCCCTCCTTCTTTGTTCGCCTGGAGGCTTAAACAATGAGTCACTGTGTGAAAGAAACCTCCTCTCTTCTTGACCTCTTTTGTGAGCAGGGACACAACAATGCATTCGAAGGCTATAGACACAACGAAGTATGAACACTAGGAGCAAATTTTATTCAAATAGAAACAGAGACACACGTGACAGGTGCATACACGGAAGTACTAAACAAAGGACATCCCTTTTACACTTTACATAAACCTGTTAAAATACATGATGACCATCAAATCGTCAAATCGAGTAAACTAGTTTTCCCATTTGTTTGTAAAAACATTGTCAGTGTAGCAGAAAATTAAATCTACAACCTTTAAAATACATGTTAACACCACACTATATGTGTACTGATACACAGCACTTCAAACTAATTCACATATAAGGACAGGAATTCAAGTTTATCTACCAAAAAAGAAAAAATATACATTGAGAACCACCAAAATATTATTTGTTTTACTATTATTCTATTTATATCAGCTAGATATGAGCCATCGTGCTTTTTGATTGGCTATTCTACTAATAGGATACTCATTCACTCTCGCACTCATTTGCTGAGCCGCTTAACCATACTAGGGTTGCGAGGAGGCTGGTGCCTATCTCAACCGACACGGGCGAAGGTGGTGTACACCCAGAACAGGCAGGGCAACATACACAACCATTCACACTTACACCTAGGGGCAATTTTGAACAGCCAGTTAGCGTAAAGTTCATGTCTTTGGACTGTAGGAGGAAACAGGAGTACCTCATATCACCTCATACACCATTAGTTGCTACATCACTCTAGAAAATTGAAAAATGGAAGTGGACATGACGCTAAGCTAGGAACAGTCTAAGCTAACTGCTAATGCTAGACAGATGGCTCGTCTGTTCATTCTAGGCTTATTCCATAAAGGGGAACTAAATTCAGAATTAAAATATATGTATTTCGTCCACTTCTCTACCGTCGCGTAATGCCAGTGAACGAGGGAGGGGCCACTGTAAAAGCTACGTGCCTAGTGAAAGTGCGACGACTGTGCGGAACTCCATGCTAGGCTAGGGTTTTTTTTTGTTTGCTTGTTTTTAATTTTTAAGAATTTGAATAAAATAATGAAAATGCTATATTTCTCACAGTTAAGACACATTAAACAGTTATCCCACTCTCTCTCGTCATATATGCCGATATGCACTGTGTGCCTTAGGGGCTTTTCATTCAAGATCGTGAAATTAAAAAAACTGGATTCGGTTTTCTATGCAGTATTGTATTCAGTTCATTTTTGGGTATATTTTCTGTATTGTGGCGGCATGGAGGTGTAGTGGTTAGCACATACGCCTCACAGCAAGGGCTTGGGGCGTTTTTGTGTGGAGTTTGCATGTTCTCCCCCTGATTGCATAGGTTTTCCCCAGGTACTCCGGTTTCCTCCCACAGTCCAAAGACAGGCACGTTAGTCTAACTGGCTGTTCTAAAATTGGCTCATAGGTGTGAGTGGGAGTGTGAATGGTTGTGTGTGTTGGCCCTGCGATGGTCTGGTGAGCTGTTTAGGGTGTATTCTGCCTTTGCCCGATGTTGGCAGAGATATGTGCCAGCCTCCATGCAACCCCAATCATTTTCCCTAAGGAGCAAACATGCAAATAAATGTTTTATGCCAGGATAAAATGAGAGAAATTACTATCATGTGATACTATCTACCATCTACCATCATATAAGAATGTCCTTTTGGAAAATGTTCAATGATGAACTGGTCACGTCTCATACATAGTTCTTAAAAGCATAGCTGCTTTGGGCGCCTGAATTTGCCGCTGTATACCTTAAGTGTTTGACCCTCTCTGGAGGGCAGCTGGTGCAGAGAATTGCCCCACCAACAAACAAAAATCCTGCCGTCACCCAGCCCACATATATGGCAGCACCCATCTCTCGCTTCAGCGCCTCATGCACTATAGGATTATAAAAGTCCCTGATGATGGTGTTAGCTGTCCAGGACACAGGGATTGCGGTGCCAAGCCCCGAGAGCATGAAAGTAATCCCTGACACGACTACGATCCTAGCTTTGGCTTGTGGATTGCTCAGACAGTTGGTACACTGGGCTCCTAGCAGAAAGATGAGGAATCCGAGACATGCAAGCGCCATTGTGGTGACCACAAGGCCACGTGAGGCCTGCAGTGTTGGGTCCAGGTCTAGCAGAGCATCGTATAGCTTGCACTGCATCTGGCCAGTGAGCTCGTACACACAGGTCATCCACAGGCCCTCCCAGAAAACCTGTGCCACCACGATGTTGGTGCCCACAAACGCTGTCACCTTCCACATGGGCAGGGCACAGATGATGATGGTCCCTGCCAGGCCAATCATAGAGAGTGTGATGCCCAGCACCTGCAGAGCCATGTGGATGCCTAATAAAGAGGAGAAAGGGTTAGATAACTTAACAAGCTGCATTCTGCAATTGAAATTTCTTCAAGCTCTAAAAATTTAAAAAAGATTATCAAGACTTAAGATTTTTGGAGGAAAAACTATCAGGGTGAGAAATAAATAGCACTAAAGAGTATAAAAAGAATACTCAGAAAACACAAAGCCAGAAAGTACACAGCTCCCCCTGCTGGGCCGGGGGTAATACAACACCCACAAAAAAATCTTCCTAACTCACGTTGGTTAAAAAAATCATTTAAAAAAAAATCTGGGACACATAATTTCATCTGTGTCATCTCCAAAATTGAAAGAAGTCTTCCATGTCCAAAGCCCTGCTTCTGGTAAAAATTCCATGAAAATCTACAAATAACCTTTTGTGTAATCCTGCTAACAAATACACAAACCTTGCAAAAACCACAAACAAGTGAGGATAAAACATAACCACCTAGACAGTGGTAATTAGCTACCTTAATGACATTCTAACATAAGACAGCTTTAAGAAGTCAGTCAAAATTCCTAAAAAAAAAAAAAAAAATTCTAAACTGTAACAAACGTGACAGCATAAAATATTGTAAACATTCTGCTACCACGTGTATTTTTAGGATAGGTATTGTGCCAGCTAACTATTAGCATTCAGCTCATTTGTAACATCAGGGTTATTATCGTGCTATTTACTATTTGAGAGATTTAAAATAAAGCTGCAATTGCTCTTCTCCAAATGTTAACTCTCTCACTCACTCATTTGTAGAACCTATAATCCTATTAAGGTCACAGGGAGGTTGGAGGCGAGGTCAGTCTTTGGCCGAAGGTGGGGTACACCCTGAACAGCTCGCCTTACCGTCACGGGGCAACATACATACAACGGCTTACAACCATATTTACACCCAGGTGCAATTTCAAACAGCCAGCTAGCTTAACGTGCATTACGTACACAAGGGCAGAACATGCAAACTCTACACAGAGATGCTCTCGCCAGGCTTGGGACTTCAACTAAGAGCCTTCTTGCTGTGAGGTAGATGTGCTAACCATTCGAATTTGGGTAGCTTGCATTCATGCTACTTCACAGATGAGGATAGGAATTAGCACATCTGCCTCACAGCAAGAAGGTTTCTTGTTTCATGTTTCTCCTTGTGTGTGTGGGTTTCCTCCGGGTACTCTGGTTTCCACGAACAGTCCAAATACATGCACATACAGTAAACTGCCTGTTTCAAATTGTCCCTAGGTGTGAGTGCGAGTGTGAATGGTTGTGTGAGTATTGGCGATGGTGTTGCAAGCAGTTTAGGAGGCCTTCGCCCAGGGTTGGCTTAGATAGACTCCAGCCTCGCCGCAACCCCAATAGGATTAAGCAGTTTGGTTCGGATGAGTGAGTGAGGAGATACCTTTACATATCATGCACTATGGTTTTGTACCAATAGATGGCAGTATCGTTTAAAAATGGATGTGTTTACGTTGTTCCATTTTTTTTCAACCGCCTCTTCAGTACTGGTGAATTCTTAAATCCGATTGGCCAGAAGGTGTGACGGTAGTGCTGGCCATAGTCCAGATATCAGGTTCATGGCATGAATGTGTAAAATCTTAGAATTTCTTTTGTATGTTATTTTTAAAGATATACATTTTTGGGGCATGGCGAGCAGTCTAGGGTGTACTCTGCCCTTTGGGTGGACTCTGTGAAGCAGCACACTGGCATAAATGGTTAGCACATCCACCTCAAAGCAAGAAGGCCCTGGGTCCAAGTCCTGTGGTCTGTAATGGTGTTCCAGTTTCCTCTCAGAGTCCAAAAGACATGCACACTACACTAACTGGCTGTTCCAAATTGCCCCTAATTGTTATGTGTGTGGGCGGCAGGGTGTCGTAGTGGTTAGCACGTCCGCCTCACAGCAAGAAGGTCCTGGGTTCGATTCCCAGCTCGGGCGTTTCTGTGT